>JABFPB010004881.1:0-14160 GCA_022817645.1 Ceratoteleas bidentatus
ATTTGCATAAAGTTTACATAAATTTTATAGAAATGTACGCTCCCTGGTTATAAGGGCATATAGGAAATATACATTCCCAATGTATTTCCAATGTATTTCCAAAATATTCCCAATATATTCCCAATACATTCTCAATATATTTCCAATACCCAATATAATCGCAATACATTTCCAGCATATTCCCAATTTTGCAAAATATTCGAAATATATTGTAATTTTTGCAATATATTCGGAATATATTTATAATTGCTGAAATATATTGGAAATATATTTGGAATATATTGGGTATACGAGTTTCCTATATTCCCCATATATTCTCAATATATTCATAATATATTTCTACTTTTACTAGGGATATTCATAACTTTTAGAATATAAAAGCTTACACAGTGAACTTTTACATTTTAAGATAGTTGAAAAGACATTTTGGTCGGAGTATTTTTTCGATGAAAAATAATATATTTTTCGTGTAGACATACCTGTCCTAAAAACTGTATTTTTTATTGAAACATTCTGTTGATTTGAAATATGAATTTTATATGAAACAGTATGTGGTTTGAAACAAACAGTTTTTGTTTAAAAACAAGTCTTTTTCAATCAAATCGAATATTTCTAAAAGTATAATTAATTTTTATAATTAAAAGATTATTCTGCGATGATCACAACAGATATCTCAAATATATCGCAGATAATCTCCATTATTCTTAGTATGTTATGCCAATATCAATGATATTTTGCTTAGAACATAATCCTATTCAGTAATTCAAAATACCTCTTCATATCCCAGGAATATTTTAAGAATATCGTGTAAAATGAGGTGAGTATATTTTTATAGTGACAAATTGTAGAAAATCTACAAAAGAAAATTATATATTCCTTTCTATCCGTCCAAGTTATTTTTACTGCAGATAAATTTGAATATCATTATTCATATTCACTTTATATTTATTAAAAAAATATAATTTAAACGACTTTCGTCTATTACTGCACTGTGTAATACTCAAATACAAACGGTTACAAAATATTACTCTTACATATCAAATTTGAAAAATCGTATACGCCTTTCTGTCCGGAATGGCAATTACCACCAAAAAACGGATAAATATTATATCCTCGGCCACAAAAAAATCCCATTCTGTCCCTTCCCTAATAGAAATAAATCACTGAAAAAAGCTTTGAAAATCTCTGAAAAAAGTCTGAAAACTCTCAGAATTGGGACTGTCAGAATTGAGATTGCCAGAATTGGGATTGTAAGACTTTTTCAGAGATTTTTATAGACTTTGAGGGATTCTTATACAATTTTCAGACTTTTAAATAAGCATATTTTCTTTGAAACTCTGAAAAACTCTGAAAACCTCTTATAATTTTGCCCGCCAGCATCTTTCAGAGTTTTCAGAGATTTGATTTCTACAAATCTTCCCACCATTAATTTTTAACACCCCAAGGTTGCCCCCATATTTCATCTTCTTCCACTCCTACATTTCCTCCAACCATTCTCTCCAGTCCAATTGCCATCCACACTTTATTCCCGCTCCTCATTTTCCACACGTCCACCTAAATTGCTCCGCTCTCGTGCTCGCCTCTTCTCTCGCGCGCGAATCGCACGTGAACAAAAGTCGGGCGAAATGCGCGCGATAACGGACTCGTCGCGTGACAAAAGCAAAGCCCAGGCTTCGAAATTGATAATCCGTCAAGCGAGCGAGAAACGATTACCCGGCGATTAGTGATAAGCGCAGGGGCTCCCCTCTCGCGCACACATCAATCCGAGCGGCGGTCTTTCGTCGTCCATTTAAAGCTATATAAAGTTACAAACTTCCTTATAGCGACGGATCAGTTGTCGGTAGCGCGAGACCATCGAGCAGCAGCATTTTTTGGTTCGAAAAGCCCGCCGCACCTGTGCCCCGGCGAGCGAGCGGACGCCGGCCCCCATAATTGTGAAACCGACGACCTGACGACTCGCAAGCTCCATCCGATCTATTCAATGAGTAGTTACCAAAGGCTGCGGACAGTGCCGATCATGACTCGCTCTTGTATCTCGGTCATTCGGTCAAGCTTTTAACAGTCCTTGACGAGGCGTTGCGATCCACGGATTCACCGGTTAGTACTCTGCATTTTTTATTATTTTTATTTCAACGAAACCCGAAGGAACGAAACCAGGAACGAAGGCATTTCGGATTCGGAAGACCAAGTGCGGCGCGCTTTTCTCGATTGCTTTCCGAGTGCAATTCGGTCTGATTGAGTGAAACTGGAGATGATTTGGGCTTTTAATTGGGACCAATTTGCGGGGTTTTGGAGAACTGGGATTGGGGGATAGAGGATAGATATTTCGAGACAGGAAATGTGGCTGTGTGGGATTATTAATCCACTTGCGTTATGAAATGATGTGAACTAGTTGGGAGTAGTTTTTTTACGAAATAAAAACTGAACTTGCGAGATCGACGTTTGTAAAAGTGTGTTTTATTTAACATTTTGGGAGTAACAGCAAATGTTGTAGTAATAAAAATGGGGCGGAAAGAACGGTTCGTGGTGGATTAAGTGTTTTGTGTAATTCATTCTCTCTTATGAATGTCTGTGTTTTATTGTAAAGTTTGTGGTTTAAGGGGAATAGTAGGTAACTGGATTTTTAAAGATTTCAATTTTTGGGAGTTTATTTAAGTAAAAAGTGTTTTCGAAATGATAGAGTCTTAAAGAGTAAATGAGGTTTGAAAACAAAATCTATAAACCATGATAAGTTTGAATCTCGGCGACATTTCTCCCTAAAGTTCACGACATGATTAATGTGTGTAAAAGGGAGTTAATGAACGTGAGTTTCATTGAGCAATAGACATTGAATGGAGGTGCACTCTTTTCCTAATCCATCAATGAGTGTACGTTTGTAAATGAAAAGAAACATTTCATTCACTGTACGTCAACAAATTTACGTCAGTCGGAACAGTTATTGAGATATTATTTCTGGTGGATATACATGTTAGTTAATGAATCTGACCTAATAGCGTAAAATATTAACAACAATTTTCTACGTGTAGTATTTAATGTCAGATCCGACCATAGCGATGAGACACTTTTTAACTAAGTTTTTGTAAACTCACAGAAAATGACGAAAAGCCTGCACCACAGGTAAATTTTCAGTTTGCTTAGGTTCAACGTTTTAAGTAGATGATAAAATCTACTCGTGACTCACGTAATGCACTAAGCTTACATCGTTTTCTAAAAGGTATTTTTTGTAATGTTCATTTTGGTTTATTGTGACTTTCACTATATCATTTTTATGTCAAACTTTAGGATTACAAATTATTAACATACCTTACTTACTTTTGAAAATACAACAATTTAAATTAGTTGTAATAGACAAACATTTAATTGTTATAATTTTATTTGCAATATTTAAATTTACTTTGACAATTTTCCTTTTGATTTTTCATAAACTTGATTAGGCTTTTTCTTGTATAAGTTCACACTTGATAAAAAATTGAGGTATACAGTTTTCATCAAGTTTAGCCAATATATTATCTCAGTTAAACGAAACTTGACATAAAATAACATACATTTAAAGAAATCAGTGCACATAACAAAAGGGAAAATAACAAAATGTATTATCCTTCAATACCTATCGTTTCTTCTTATTGGTAACCCTGAGTAAAACATTAGTGGGTGTAGCTTTCCATACGTTGGATTTTCTACGTAGACATAATTCATGAATTATATGTAGTTCATTATCTACCTGAATCAAAGTGAAAATATTTTTTAAACTCCAGTCAAAAATTGCCTGCATTCTTTGTTGAAACATCAAATTTTTCGACTCTCCTTGAACCAATGATGAAATGACGATATGATTTAAAAAATTACATTTTAACAGAATGCTATGATAATAATAATCAGAGTTACAGACGACAGTTCCGAAGTATCAATAATCATTTTATTCAGTTTACTTTAAGCTTAATACAAATTATATCAACTTATTAGTATTTATATATAATATTTTTACAAAATGATTGATGATAAAGTTACATTTGTTTTATATTATTGTAAAGAGGGCAAAGATAAGATCGGATAAATAAAACAAAGATAAAGTGGAGATTTCAGGATTGGAAGTGATATATTTGGTACAGAATTATATCAGTTATTAAAACGATTAATAACATAATTACATCTTAACAAAGTTCACTATTTTATCTTCGCGTTACCACATCAAAAGCACAAATATAATTGTTTATTGCAATAAAACTATTGCTAAATTTTTTTTTTAATAAATGCTTATTATTTCAAATTGGTATTCATACTTACGACGAATAAATACAAACCCTTCTTTCGTTCTGTTATTTCATTTGAAATAACGTGACAAAGCTTTCATAACGAGTTCTATATCGAAATGTTGTTGAAGTAACATTTACACCAGAACAAACATCGCGAGAACCTGAATATCATCGGATATTATGTATAGAACTGCTTCAGAACTGTCTCTGTGATGCATTGTGTTATCTCAAGATTATTCATTGAAGCATAAACGCTGCAATTTGTTATTAACAAATAAACTGCGGATAATTTGTTTATACACATTAACACGTGTAACAATAAAGTTTCGCATCGAAAGGCAATCAATATTACAATTATCTCCAATCCTCGCTTTAATTATCATTTTGCATCCGTCGTCCGGGAGATGAAACAAATGTCCGACAATAATGTATACGAATGAATATCTCGCGCCTTATCGTCAAATTACCGCAGAATTATACGAATCAGCTCCACTCGGAATAATAAATTTCAATGAGAAACCTGCAGCACGATTTTTGAAAATGACCTCGTTAGTTCTTCGCGCGAGACTAAGCACGTTCACATTTCAAGGTTCATTTGACAAATTTTGTCGTAAACAGGAAGACCCGCAGCAATAAAAAGAATAGAATGAGAATTGTAACAATAGACTTGAAAAAATGTGACAATGTATCTTAATGGTTGATTAAAAACACCAGACTACTGGATTAAAAACACCTGGTTGTTGCACACCTGGACTTTTTTTTCCAACATCTTCACGACCGAAATCTCATTATTGAAGCTCGAGAAATATTAACCCTGTAAAAAAGATTAATTTTCAAACACTTTAAATTATTTCAAAAAGTCCTTTTTAAGAATTTGACGATTCATATATTTGAAGTCTCGGAAGAATCTAAACCAACGCAAATTAACAAAAATGTCTAATTATAAAAATGAAAAGTTATCGAAAAATGGCAGCCCAGAAGTATTGATATTGAGTATCATTATAATAAACAAGTTTCAGGCCGTTGCGAAATTGACATTGCCAAATTGCTCCGGATTCAATGAGCCGTTCGTAGAAAGCGATGAAATGTATCTTTCATTGTCTTATTTTTCAATGTTCATTCAACTGATGCTCGTTCAAGTTCGTACACGAGTAATTCTTACTCAAGAATCAAGCGGAGAAAAAGTATCTTATACAAGATCACGAGAAGCGTTGATGTGTGTAAAAATACCATTTGCGTTTCATTACAATTGAAAATGAAACGGAATCCATTGCATTGAGTAACGCGGAAGAAGAAATCAATGTAACGTTTTGTCTGTTCGCAGCCGATAGCCAAACATCCAACACAGCAGTCAGACTTTATTTAATTCTTAGTTACAAAAGTCTCGAAAAATGAGTCGGCAATTGTATTTCGTGGTCCTCTTGTTCATTGTGGCAGCCGGCAAAGCGACTGACGATCATGACGATTTTGCAAAAGAAGGTACGAATGCGTTTAATTAATATTAATTTAGTTTCTTCCTTTTTTAAATATACACTCAGAAATCCATATTGTACAATAAAGATTTGTAAAATATTGATATATAGTTTTTAATGTGTTCATATATATAATATATAGTTTTTTATGTGTTCATATATATAATATATATAGTTTTTAATGTATTCACTGAATTATTTAAAATTATGGATTTTTATTTATTTATACAAAAAACTTGTTATAATTAGAGTTTCAAAGAATTTGACGATCGAGTTAAAACCTGCTCAATTGACCGGTTAATTGGCCATGAAGATTTTGACCGGGTGGTCAAATTGGTCAATTTATCACGGATATTAAATCACAAGATAATTCTAAAAGTTTGAATTTAAGTTTTCAAACAATTCCCCATTTAAAAAAAAAACGTGTTAAACGTACTTTATAACAACAATAATAAAATAAGTTTTTAATTCACTATGTAAAAAGATTCCGACCAAACTTGCTCTCAATTGACCAAAAAGATTTTGACCACTTATAATAGACATTTATTTTCATTTACTTGTTACTATTTTCTAGATATGGCTTATTGGTACAAAATCGGTAGGACTCATCTGAATAAAGTTCTGGCTCACACAAATATCGAAAACCGAGCGAAGAACATCATCGTGTTCGTCGGCGACGGCATGGGCTTATCCACTGTAACCGCTGGTCGAATCTATAAAGGACAATCGAAGGGTGGGACCGGCGAGGAGTACAAACTTACGTTCGAGGATTTCCCGAATACCGGATTATCGAAGGTTTGCGACACAGTTTCGCGGAATAGTCATAAAACGAAACCGCTTGATTGAAATCAATTATTTTTATTGCTCTCTTCAGACATACAATGTCGACCGACAAGTGCCGGACTCTGCCGGAACGGCGACTGCCCTATTTTCAGGTGTTAAAAGCCGTTACAGAATGCTCGGCTTGGATTCGAAGGCTCAATACAACAAGTGCGACCCGAAAATTAATGAAATTAGCAAACTCACCACAGTAGTCAGTTGGGCTCAAGAATCTGGACTCGATACAGGTAATTTCTTATAGATTGGTTGCACGGGGAAAAACACATTTTTTAAGGAGACTGAAAATGAAAAGAGTGAAGGATCGAACAATTTGTAATTCAAATAAATAATTTTAAGTCATATTTTATTCGACTAGTTGTAGGATGATCATTATTGAAATTGTGTTTCATTTGAACTTTATGAAAGTTAAAGATATTGTAAAAATTATTATAAAATTACCAATCGAATATCAGAGTTTAAACGAAATTAAAAAATGGTTAAATTAAACATTCATAAAACGATTAAATCATGTTGTAATGACTAATCACGTTAATCAGTTGATAAGGTGTGAATTTAATTAATAAGTCTAGAACCATTACCAAGCAAAAATGTCCGGGTGAATGCGATCTAAAAAATCTTATCGTAATCCATCTGCGATCCAAAATCTTCTGTCACAGCAGGATTTCGACTATCAAAAAAATAAGATTTTTATAATCTGATTTTGTTCATTTACAAATTTTTTATTTTTGCATTTACAAATTTTTCAAAATAAAAAATTAATGCATAATTATATTAAATTGCAAATAGCATTGTCGAAAAAATATTTATTAGATTGGAAATAATAAACTATCTTTATCTTATATGACTGAATTATATCATTAAATATTTAATTAATTTCATAACACTGGAATAAATCTGATCGTTGTTCCGGAGAAAATGATTCTACTCTTTTAATAGCTTCTAAAAAAGAAGAGTCAATAGGCTTGAGAAAGCTTGGATGAAAATGTTTGCATTGAGTAATAGAGCGATAAAATTCTGTGTCCTGTCTCTGTGCGTGTCATGAACGACGATGCACTCAATTAAGAAGTAGTGACAGTAGGGCCTTGATAAAATTATACATAGGTAAAATACAAACCATCACGGAGAGGCCATGAGTCGACCTTTCGTTAAGTTAAGTGAATTCATACGAGTCGCTCTCATTTGTATGAGAAACTTATCGTGGACAACCTTTATCATTAAACTGAATAAAAATAAATCCAAACTAAACTGGAAATCCGAAAACAATGGTTGTATAATCAAATGGTTCTTTTATTTCTATCGCTTAGAATAGCTACCCCAAAAGAATTTTTATCGTCTTTGGACAAAAAATGTGGACATACTATTGTATAAAAATGATCTCATAAAAAAAATCTCTGAAATAAAATGGAAACTAGAAAACGTCGGTTTTAAACAACAAATTATCTGAATTAGACAATTTTCGTCTATTTTAGTCATATTGTCTATACCATACACCATATACACCTTTAGTAACTTAAGATACAGAAAGAATGGTTAATATGTTGCAAAATGAATTGTTGAATGGTATAAGTTGTTAATTTGATTCGAATACAAAATTTTAAGGGTAGATACAAATAAAATATATGTTGGTTTGATACAATACGTCTCAATACTGTTTATAGGATTCGTCACGACTACACGAGTCACGCACGCTACGCCAGGGGCACTTTATGCTCACATCAACAACCGAGATTGGGAATGCGATTCAAAAATCCCCAGAGAATTCAGGAAGTGTACGAAGGATATCGCCAGACAGCTCATCGAAGATGATCCAGGAAGGAATTTCACGGTAACTGTTTAATAATATTGAATTATTTATCGATTGGGTACCTACTGTTTTTTATATAATAACCGACGTATTTCCGAATACTATTGCAAAAATAAATTTATATCAATCTCTAAAAACTCGTTAAAAAATGTAGTAAGAATGTTTAGACGAATTGCATGTAAATTTATTTAATTTGTGCCAATGTAAAATTACAAATGAATAAAAATGAATGCAAAGCTTTATTCTAATGTAAAAGAGACTTTACATTAACATTAAAAAATACTAAATTTAAATTCTTCTAAATTAAAAATACTTAAATTATGTTAGTTCAACAAAGTCAGTGAATGTCTGAAAACGTTTAATTAATGTTTAATGTTCAAATCGAGTTTTTCTTCTTTTTTTAAAATTTTTTCAAGACCTTTGATTTTCACAAGCGATTGCGTATTTTCAATTTTTTATACATAATTATCGTAACATATACCAGTAGATATAACTCAGGCTAGTGAAGCCACTTTGAACCAGCAGGAGACGGATTCAACAAGATTTCCACCTCATCCGATCAGAAATCTCGTTGGCTTGTCAGTTATTAATGCCAGACAAGAGTGAATGATCGATTCTTATAATATGCGTTATTATAACATTCGAAAAGCTATTGAAGAATGTAAATCGCGCTGACATTTCGGGGGATAATGAGCTTTGCGATACGCAAACACTGATAAAGCTATCTCAGAGGCGACTTTTCTAGCGAATAATAAGTATCCGATCCTTTTAACTGGCAAAGGAACCTTGCTGAATTCAAGAAACCTTGTTTCCTTTATGTTTACTCTCAGATCACTTATTTTCGTTGCAAAAATAAGTGAAACGAAGGCCATTGACCTCGATATTTTGCAGTACGGTCATTGTACAATTTAAACGTTTTCTTGCTTTTTCCATTGAAAACGAAATTCAATTGCTCCAGAATTACTGAAAAATAGTCATAATTATTGACTAATTGACATGTTTTGAGTCTGTTTTAAACGTTGACCAATTTACAATTTGACTACAATATTTATTATTTCACTACATTTTTAATTGTTTTATGCAGGTAATTATGGGAGGAGGAGGAAAAACTTTGGGACTTACTGTAAAGGAACACGATCCTTCGACCTGCAGCAGGGAAGACAGGAAGAATTTAACAAAGTCCTGGCAGACGATGAACCCCGATGGGAAAATTGTGACATCGCTAAAAGATTTAATGGCGGTGGACATAAAGAGCACACCAAAGTTGCTCGGTATCTTCGCTTCCGGTCATCTTCCGTACCAAGCGGCCAAAGATGAGGACACGCCAAGTTTGGCCAACATGACCAGACAAGCTATCCGACTACTTAAGAGGAGCAAAAAAGGATTCTTCTTGATGGTCTGAACTCTGATTATTCGCTTATTACCTAAATAATGCATTTATAAAATACATCCTTTTATTTAATAACTTTTTCTGTTATAAATAATTAAAATATCATTTTCTGGAGGATTTAAAAAATACGATGTAATTGATATTTATATAGTGTTTTTCAACAATTTTGAAAACCTATGCAATCAATTAAAAATGTTTGTGTAGACACATCTCAGAACTGTTTTCCGTGGAATTACTAAACTAATTCGACGAGTGTTGCGCGAAAACATTCGCGTAACGAAGCTCTGAATATTCTGAAAATATTTGCACTAAACGAGTTTTTTTTATAACTCCTCCCTAATGCGTTATTGCTCGGAATTGAAATCACGTCGCGCGATTTGGAAAAAAATGAAAAGCAGAGTTTACGCAATTATCTTGCTCGTTGACTGCTAGACGACAGTCAAGGTTGGTTCAATATAACGTGCGACGAATGCTTGTAAATACATAATAGATGCTACTTCCTTAATTTATTAATCGCTCGACACGTTCCCCGTGGTACGCGGTAGTACTTTTTGTTCGAAATGTTTGAATCGGTAAATCACGACGTTCTGCAACAAGTAACGGAATTTACTTAAATCTCAGTTGCAAAAACATATGTCTGATATTGATAAGATTATTTCTGAATGCATCCTATACATATCTAAGCAATTTCAAATAAAAATTTGACATTTTATTGATTCCACTAAAAAGAAACCTAGACGCACTTAACCTTTGTAGAAAATATAACTATTTTAAATCTCTTAAACACTTTTTTAAAAATATAAACAATTTTTCAAACTTATCCAAAGATTTTTAATTTATAACTGAGCAATAATCCCGGAATATGTGCTGAAAAAACTGTTTCATTAAATTTTATCCTACCAAATGGAAACCGCAACATACTAAGTCTCTTAAACAAAACGTATTGCAATTTCGAAGAACCTTTGAGTAAATTTTATTCGATGATCTCTGCAATCCCCATAGCAAATAAGAAATCTTCGAAATTGCAATAACTGTTTGCAAATATAGTCGAGGAAATTGCTAAATGGTATGGTAAATTTTAGAACATTTAAATCTAGAACATTTTCCTCGAACATTTGCATTCAAACACGTGCATCGCCTCAATGACTGTTCCAATTGCGGAAGGTGCTTATCTAATTTGAGTTGTGACCAAATCTGACATTCTTGTAGGTGGAAGGAGGTAAAATCGACATAGCCCATCATGACAATTATGCAAAACTCGCTCTGAAGGAATTGTCGGATTTCGACGACGCCGTCAGAGTGGCTTTGAGTCTCGTCAAACTAGAGGAGACACTGGTGATTGTCACTGCGGATCATTCTCACGCATTCACACTCAACGGCTACCCCAAACGCGGAAACGACATTTTGGGCTTCGCCAACCAGACGGGCAATATCAAGCCTTACGAGACACTGAGCTACGCAAATGGTCCCGGATACTATTACCATCGTCAAAACGATACCAATAGTGTCTACAACACGTGGCGGCCAGTGGAAAAGGACAGCAACAGGAGCCACACTTTTTACAGGAATTTCGCCTGCAGACCTCTCGAAACGGAAACACACGGGGGTGAAGATGTTGCAGTTTATTCCATTGGTAAATTTTTTACGAATCGTTGGATTGTAAAATCGAATTTTTTATTTTGAGACCAGAATTGTGAAGGAATCTGAGAGGATGTAGGAAGACATAAGTTTTTATTTTACGTTTCGTTCAATTTGTTTATTTATATGGTCTAATGACAATGTAAAAGTCTTATTCTTAAGATGCAATTCGAAGTTTCATTAAATTCTGCGAAATTCTGAGAAATCCTGCAAAATACATTTGGACACATTCTTTGTAATTGTTAGACTTTTGTAGACTTTCCACAAAATCACTCAAAAGCCCCAATTTTGTAGAGTTTTGCAGTATTTTGCAGAGATTACTGGAAATTTTGCAGATAATTTCAGAGGAAATCGCAGACATTTGCACACTTTTGCAGATTTTTTTTCAATTATGGTATTCTTTCGAATTAAAAAAGTTTTACTCGAATTCAAAATTGGCATTCATCCAATTATTTACAGTCTTCAAATCAGATTAAATGAATTTCAGCCAATTAAAATGAATATGAAATTTGACTAAAAATCCAATTATTTCCAATTTAATTCATGTCTATCAAATTTTTTACAAAGATAATTTTTGTAAAACTTAACTATTGTTTAAAATATCAGCAAACTGAAATGTCAAAATAATTGTTATTCTACTTCCAGGACCCTACTCCCACTTGCTACGTGGCACATTTGAGCAAAATTACGTGGCTCATGTGATAGCGTTCGCAGGTTGTTACAGAAATTGGCCATCACACTGCGACGGTCCGTTCTACCGCCACTTCAATCGAATAATTCACAACAGTTCCTCACCGACATCAATGTCAAACATGCTAGTCATTTTAATTGGTTTTTTGGGGGCCTTTGGGAATCAATGGATTTAAATACATTGCTACGTGTCGTTAACTGTTATACAGTTACTTAAAGACATTATTGTTTTTATTAAAAGCCACATTCTTTGTACAAGATGCATTATTACTCGAAAACATTTTTCGTTGAAAAGTTTCAAATGTTGACCGATTTTACAACTTCTGTTTACTGTCCTTATAGAAATGAAAACTCTGATTTTAAGTGTAAAAATCCTTAAAAACGAAATAATGTGAAATGTACAACTGTCAAAAAATGTACGTTTTTCGAAAAATTATCACAATTGATCGGGATTTTTATTTCTATATGGGAACATTACAATTTTGCTAAATCATACTTATAACAATTGCAAGCAAAACTCCTTTGAATGATGTGTTTTAGTGAATGCTTCAATGTGAATATTACAAATGATCAAGTGTCTGATTATGTGTCGACCTCTTGATTAGCAACAAATTTGTAGATATGTGTATTCGCAGCTGTCATCGAACCTGTTATCATTCATACGCTCATTTTTTGTATAACTATAAGGTATCACATATTTATTACAAGGAAGTTATTTTGTAATGTAAAAATGTAATCAGTTTGTAACGGTGTATCTTATGGAGATGCAATTCTTTTCATTCACAGCGTAGATTGCAGAGAAATGAAAAAATGAGTAGTATTTTAGCTATAGTTTTTATTTCAGTATTATTATATTGTATTTCGACATACCTCATTCATTCAAAGCTGAATAGGGTAAAGTAACTGTTGAAATGTGGACTGCTTCTGGTACATTTGGTACATTTTTCCTAGTGCACTGCAAAAGCTATACGTTTCTATTTACTTGTTACACAAGACTTAACATTTCCCTGGTAAAACGAAACGTATATTGACAATATATTTGGAATATATTGAAAATATAATGGAAATATATTCGGAATATATTGGAAATATATTTCCAATATATGTTTCTTTTTACTAGGGTTGAAATGAATAAAATAACAAACATATAAGTATAAAAACGATAAGTTTGTTTAAAAAATATTTCTTTCAAATTATAATTCAATGTACTCGTGAAAAAACTAAAAAAGTTTTATTGATTACGATTTATATGATATATAGTTCGCATTTCAGAACTGAACTTTTTACAATTATGAACGAAATTCAAATAAACAAATTTACAATCACACTGTTTTTACATCTTATAATTATTATCCTTTTCCTTTAATATTCCTTTAATATTTCCTTTAGTATTCAGATACTGAAATTCAGTATTATTACGAACAGAGGTAGACATTCTTGGCAAGTAACTTCAATGAATAACAGAAAAAGTTGTTATTCGTTGTTCAGAATTGATAAACGTGCATCATCCACCTAATATCTCCGGAGGATCTCCAGATGCGTGACGTTCGGGTTTGCGGTTTTAAAAAATCAATTTGTTTTTTGCGCTTAAAAGATACTTTGGAATGTGTAGAATACATTTTTTTATTGTAGAATCCATACCGGATTCTTCTTAATAGTAAAATAGCCGGTTTCGTAGAAGCGCGCTCCGCGCGGTTGCGCATTTCTTCAGGTTTTATGGTACAAGAGTCCTAATACTGCTTTACCTGCAGATCTTTGAGATGGGTAATTCCGTATTAGAAGAAATATTAGAAGCAGGATGATTTAGACGCCCAATTTTACGGGGCAGGCATTGCAGATTGAAGGTAAACAGACAATATGCTTTTCCATTTGACAAAACTTTGAACGACACAGTGTTTTTCAAACTGCGTGCACGAGAACTTCCAAACTTTTTATCGGATTATCGTCAACTATTTGAAATTTATGCGTAACTGAATAATCCCCAGTAGAACATAACGTTTTACAAACGTTTCTACAGCCTAAAAACGTTTCTAAAACATTTTCAAAACCTAAAAACGTTTTTAAAACGTTATG
>JABFPB010004882.1:0-14158 GCA_022817645.1 Ceratoteleas bidentatus
ATAAGTTTATTGAATGTTTTGTATTCTAATTATAATACAAATGCTTACTAATACAACATAACACACTTCAATAAAATTCATATTTATTAAGTTTGAAATTATAAGGTTTCTGCATGAAAAGTGGCCAGATTCTTAAGAAGTTGCTCTGGTTTAAGGAAGGGTTAAATTAGCGCCATACACAAAGTAACAGGGATGTAGGAACCCTTAGGAATAAAATTGGGAAAAAGTTGTCCATCTTTCTGACCATGATACCTGAATGGTTTGTTTACATAGGAGATTATCTTCATCATTAAGGGTGTATTACTGACCATCTCTTTTGGTATACTTACTCCGTCTTTCTAAACTCCTGTCTCCATTTCAAAAACTTTTTCGGTAGAACGCATTTTCGAAATCTTCCAGACAAAAGATTGGTCTTTGTTTACGAAGGGACAACCGTGCTTATCTTGAAACCTCTGGTTATTCTTCAACAAAGTTACTTCTGTGTAATGTACACAGCAATTACTTTGTGGTTACTATACAAAAGAAAAAGATAATTAGTAGCTTCCAAACCAATAAAGTGATGTAAACAAAGGACCAAGGTACCATGTTTATGTAGGAGGTTCTTATTTCAATTTTGGATATATACCTCTCTTGAAACGGAAAACACGTTCTAGGACCTCCTTCGGGTTTTCTTCTTATTTGTCTGGAAACATAGTATTTGTTTTAAGCAATCTTATAAGTATAATATAACTTACGAATATAACTCTGTTACAAAACACTACCTTAAACTTACAATATAGGGTAATTGCATCAGTGAATGACCTGTGCGATGAAATAATTAAACTAATATCCTTTTTTTGTAATATGAAAATTTGAAAAATTTCCTATAATTTCCCTGCGATAATGTCAAAAGCGTTCGAAAATTTTTATTGAAAATGGTTTAGGAATTAACCTGTATAATAAAATAATAAACTGCTGGCAACGAGATAGCCGTTTTTCGACAGTAGGATTGTCTATTCTACCCTGCTGAAAAATACTTACAAAAACTGTTAGAAACTGTCAAGAACTTATAGGAAAAGTGGATAAGTCGCATAGAAACATATAGACATTGGTTTCTAATAGGGACTGATAGAATGTATATGCAACTCCATATAGTTTGTCATACAAAAGTAAATTTAGTCATCTGCCGGATAGAAACTGCATATATACTTATAGATACTAACAGGACAATTTCTATACGAATTTTGAACAAGGTAAGGTTTCTTTTAATCTTGAATATATCTTGAATAATCTTGAATCTTGAGGTTTCTTTTAATCTTGAATATCTTGGTGGTTTTTAAATGTATCATCCCGATTCATTTGCGTACGAATTTGCTAATTTTCAAACAACTTTCTAACATAAAGTCAACATTAATTACTTAAAAATTAAATATTTAATCTATATAAGATATTTAACGTATATAACAATGGATGAATCTCTCTAAAATAGTCTTTAATACTGGTTTTCGAGAAACTAGTATTTTACTAATCTCTCAAAGCTAGTAAAACACTAGTTTAACACAAAATTATTATCGCAGAAACCTGCAATAACATTTTTGTCATTATCGCAGGGAATTTTAAGGAATCTTTCAAATTTTTATATTACAAAAAAGGGTACTACTTTTATTATTTCATCGCATCGGTCATTCACTCACCGGTGCATCTACTTTGCTCGTAATATTATATATTATAACCCTAAGAAATTTTTGACAGATTTTGAAGAAATATGAATATCGAAATCGCATGGACAAAATAATCTAAGAATATATGTTTTTGAAAATACATGAATCCGGTAGGTTTCTCATAGTTTTTTTGTAACAAAGTTGTACTCAGATGGTCCTAAAATCTGTTTTCTGTTCAAGAGGGGTATATGTCCAAAAACTGAAGTAAGAACTTCCTACATAAACATAGTACCTTGGTTCTTTGTTTTCATCACTGTATTGGTTCAGAAGGTACTAATTATCTTTTCCTTTTGTATACTAACCACAAAGTAATTGCTGTGAACATTATACAGAAGTAAGTTTGTAGAAGAATAACCAGAGGTTTCTGTCCCAATCATAAATCATGTCTGATTTCAAGATAAGCACGGTTGTCCTTTCGCAAACAAAGACCAATCTTTTGTCCGGAAGATTTCGAAAATGCGTTCTACCGAAAAAGTTTTTGAAACGGAGACAGGGGTTTAGAAAGTCGGAGGAAGTATACCAAAAGCGATGGTCAATAATACACCCTTAATGATGAAGATAATCTCCTATGTAAACAAACCATTCAGGTATCATGGTCAGAAAGATGGACCTTTTTCATTTCCCAATCTTATTTCTAAGGATTCCTACATCCCTGTTACTTTGTGTATTGTAACTGGAGCAAAGTTAACCCTTCTTTAAACCAGAGCAATTTCTTAAAAATCTGGCTACATTTTATGCAGAAATCTTAGTATTTCAAACTTTATAAATATAAATTTTATTGAAAAAATCAAAGTTTTAGATATTTGGTCGGCCATTTTTTTAAAACACCATGCAATCAGCGACTCATAAAGTGCATGATAGAAGGTTCGGCAAGTAAAATTTATCAAACAAAATTGTTATATTTGGAATCATAATGAAAAGTGTGAAATTGTAGCCTTTGAGCAGCTACATCGGACCCAGTAATCTTAAGTTAAAAATCCTCATATGCACACATCAGTTCTTATGGTGACGTTGATTAATGTTAAATAATGTTTAATAATACAACTATTTTACTGTATTGATTCGTTGTTATACTATTCGAATCTTAAGAATATTTTTTCAATAACTGGGAAATTTGTATAACTGCTTTGCTAGTCACCCTGAATACTATATTATTATTAATAAAATTCTATATTAACAATAAAAATAAAGAATGTCCATACCGTCCAACGTCAAATAGTTTTGCTTCTCCTTATACAATGCCCTTTCACAATTAGCCCGAATTTCCACGATTTCTCGATCAGTCACATCTTCCAGCAAAGCAACAGACTTCTTATTCTCATTAATTTCATCCATGAGTTTCACATTCAGCTGCTCAATTTGCTTCTCTTTCTCCTCGATTAGCGCGCTGAATTTGTCTACCGTTTCTTTCAATTCGGCATCTCTAATCTTATACAGCTCCGTAATCCGAGTCTCATAAGCAGCTTGCATCGCGTGATACTGTTTTTGAAAGTCATCGTACTTGTCGTACTCGGTTTTGAGTTTGAATTCGTAATCCGTCTCCATTTCTCGCAAGGTTTTCTCGTGGTGAGTTTTCATCTGCGACACCTCCACATTCACCCTACTCAATTCAGCCACCTGGAACTCCTCCATAGTGTTGATTTTCTTTTTCAGGTCATTTATTATTTCAGTGTATCCACTGTGAATTTCCGTCAGATTGTTCTGATTCTTGAGTTGCACTTGTCTCATATTGAACTCATACTTGGACTCTAACTCTTTTAATTCCAGCGCTAATTCGGCGATGGTTTGATTCTTCGTTACCAATTCTACATCAGTAATCAGAATCTCTGCTAGATAAAATGGTTTCTCTTGGAACGTATCCTCGGTGTCGTCACTATAAATTTGCCAAAAACAGATGGAGCCGTTAGCATCTGCTGTGACGATCATTTCTTCATTATAAGTTATAGACATCTGCAAAAAGAGATTCCCTAAAGAAACCCTGAAAATTGCCCTATCTGCAAATAATATTAATTACTAGTCCAAGAATGTTCCTGGAACAATTTGTATATTCCAATGATATTCTCAGATATAAAAAATCTATTATTTTTGTACTTGTGTAACAGTATGACCGTGAAGATTGAATTTCACTAAATCCGGAGGTTTTTGAACAAGAGATCTTAACATCATAACAACTCCATTCGCACAAGAGATAAACGCCATTTCGTCAAGCTTCCCCATCCTGATTGCAGTCATGGCCAAGTTGTCGACGTTCATCTCATGGAGTACCTTGAATAAAAACCCTGGTTTCAAAAGTTACATACACTTCTAAATCAAATCAACTGAAGAATGCTATCTCAAACATTTGCATCATTTCAACGCAAATGGTCCATATTTACTTCGCTTCCTTCAACCTTCCGCAGAACATGGTCATCTGAAATGCAGTAGCATGACTGAAGGTCCTTAGAGACCGCAATGTCTATCAGCCCAATGGTCTTCAGTATAACTTCAGACACTCGAACCCCAGAGTGCACGTCCCACTCGTAAATGGCTCCTTCCGAGCCAATGCTGTGCAATTTTGCATCGTTGTAGGACCACTCCAGAGCCACTATGTAGTTGACATGTCCCCTCAAGATGAACTTGAGTTCGAAGTTGACCGTCGTGTACACCTTAATCACATTCTCCGTGGCTATGGCGAACAAGTGTCCCCCGCGACTGAACAGAATCTTGTAGCAATTCGAGATCGCCAATTCCCTCACGGAAGCCATGTCTTCCAGGTATATGCTCATCAGTTGGAGTTTGTCGATGAACCCAACGAAACAGAAGAGACCACTGGGATGCAGCGAGATGCATTTCAGGTCATCCTTGAACTCCTTCGTCAGCACCACAGTCTGGCTCTGGAAGTCCCAAATCTTCAACTTCCGGTCTTCCTCCCCGTAGCTCAGGACGATCGACTTCCAGGCACTGGTCATCAGGAACTTGATGCTCCCATGATGCAAGGGTTGTCCCAAAGTGGCCATCTCTTCCGTTTCTTGCTCGTTGGACAGTTTGAACTGCCACAGGTTGATGCAGAAGAGTTGCGACCAGCCGGAACTGATGACTAATTTGTCGCCGGTGCTGTTAACGCTTATGTTGTTGATGTTGTAGAGATCACGATTCTCCGATCTCAGATTTATTTTCGGGATGGTGTAGGTGCCACTCTTCTTGAACTTGGTGTTGTCGATCCTCTGGAACACCACCACTCTTCCGGGGCCATAGGCGAAAGCCAGTCCTTTGAGGAAGACCCTGATGCGGTTGACGATCAGAGACGCTTCGTCGTGGAAGGCCGAGCTGGGGGAGGTCGCTATCTGAATGGCGTTCTCTTCTCGGTGGTCCAAGGGCATAATGTCCAGGTGGTTCGCGACGAAGACGTTCTTCAGGTCTCCGTTTTCGAGGAATAGGATTTTGCCTGGAAGGTGGTTTAAGGTTTACTCAAGATGGATCTTCCAATATAGACATTGAACGTGAAATCCATGTGGATTCAACGTGGATAAAAGTAGATTCAACGTAGATCCCACGTCGAGTCTACGTGATTTAGAGGTGTGTCTGTTTAAAGGGCAATTTAAGATAAAGTAATAATTCTGCAAATGTCTGCAGAACTCTGAAAGGAACGATAGTCCCGGTTTTGAGAGATTTTGAGGGATTCGAGGACATTGTTGTTACCATCGAATGTTCCAGCGAACAGTCTTTCCCCATTCAGCCAGGCTATCGAGCGGATTATGATATTGTCTGCCTTCGAAAACCCGTAAGGTCGCCATTGTGTTTCAGACACAGTTAGGAATTTAAAGACGTGCACTCCAGCAACAGCCATTATTCCCACGTCGCTGGGATTGCAGGCGATATGACCGATGATGGCAGAGGGGTTCTGAGGGTTTCCCAGTTTTATGCTGGACTCAACCTTGCCCTTCTCCCAATTGTAGAAGAGCATCATCTGATCTGTTCCATCTGTGACAGCGGCGATATTCTTGTTGTCGAAACTGAATGACATGCATTTGAATCTTGTCACGTCTGTAGTCTCGAGGGGAATCCCAAGGCTTTTCACTCGTTTGTGGGTAAGCAGGTTGTACACCGAAAGAGTTGGTTTCTCTCCAAATTCGCAAAGTGCTGCGAATTTTCTGAAACGTATTTCGAAATTTCATTGTGTAGTATTTATGTTTTTTTCCTTTTGAAAATTTGTTTTATTTTATTTTCTATTCATTTCTATCAAACATTTTTTGCAGGGATAGTATTCACATAAAATATATTTAAAATCAGTAGAATAGTTTTTTAATCATAACTTACTTTTGACATTGTAAAATAAATGTATTATAATTCACTTACTTGTTTGGTGACACTTCCATAACATTAATCTGATGTCTTTCTCCCAGTGGTATAATTTTCTGATCATTTTTGGCAAAATCATGAATGGCAAGTGATTTGCCAACAGTATATATAATTTCATCGTCTTTGACATAATGAACGTTATGCTCAACATCAGATTGTAATCCATAGATGATACTTGTTTTTAATAGTTTCATATTGTTTTCAATATTTTACAGTTTCAAGAATAAAATAGGATTCCTCGTATTAATTACTGTTAATTACTAATGGAATTAAAATAATAATGTATGAGGACTGTCTAATTGCAATCAAAATGTTGATAAACAGGTTATTGATTATTTATAGTAGGTTACTATAGCTACCACATCACCAGGCTTTTTAATCTGTACACATACAATTCTTTCTTTCCATTTTAATTGAAAACGATTGTAAACGAATTCAGTTAACATAAACAAATTATTCCCTAAAATCATTTGTCAAATGTTTACAATTGTCAAATGTTTACAACACGAAATTACCTAAATTTCTTACCACCGTTAAAACAATTTTGTCATACAAAAGCAATTTTGTTTACAAAAGTGTATTTCGCGTATATTTAATTACAATTAAATATCTTCTTAGAAAAAGGTTTGTTAAGAATGTAGATGTCGCTGCACTTGAAGTTCCGCCGAACCATGCTTGATGCTTGAGTGATGCACTTTCATAACTGAATTCAATTGATCGTTCGACTTCTCATTTTACCCTTGCAAGCGAACAAATTTGTGTCAACGAAGTTTAAGTGAGTTTAGTTGATTCTCAGCAGCACCAAGATGCAATATGCATTATTTTGACATTTCTCTGTTAGTATTTTTGCGGTGACACCGTCTTAATTCGTTTAACACGTGAATTCCAAAGTAACCTAACCTAACCTTTATCGATTGTCCAGTTTTCTAGAACTATAAGACTGTTTTGAATGAAAAGTTGTTTTAACCGTATACCTTATTGTGATACAATGATCATAAAAAATAAGTGTCCTTGAAAATGTCATCACATATAATGTATTTTACTGTTGTGTTGCATTATGATGTAACATTTCGCACTCAGTTTGGACATTCGAAAATAATTTATTGTTAATATTGTATTGCAGAAATGTTAACATTTAATTTGTTACCTTATGTTAATTGACTTATGTAATTTTTAGTTAGTGATTTATCCCATTTGTTAATTTAAATTAGCTTTGACATGACAGGAATCAGATTTCAGTGTTTGATCATCAGAAATGTAAACAAAACAAATGAAATAATTAACTGAGTACAAAATGTGTAAATTGTAATTTTAGCACTAAGTTTAAGATTGTATTTTAAAATGTGTATTTTTTTAGTTGTATATTTACACAGATATTAAATTTATAAAAAAATTACTTTTAACTTCTTTTATACTGCAAACAATTTTCATAGAATCAAATAGCAATGAATGGACATTTAAGGTAGTTCCCTTATTAAGTTAAAATAATGAGAATTCTATGAAACTTTAAATATGGTTTATTTTTTGAATTCCCACCATCACCAAATTAAACATTTAATTGTAATGAATGAATATTCAATTCCAATTAAGAATAGAAAAACATTCATATTATTTGATGTATGCAGATTGAGAAATTGAACAAAAACAAATTCATTTTCAAGAATTAAAAATTTGGCATTAAAAATTGAGAAATCATTGAAATAGAATAGAAAGAATGGAATCGAGAATATAAATATGAATTCGAAATCTTTCCACAAAATTCTTTTTTTTTTCATTCTCAATTCATTTCTATTCATTTCTCAGCAACTATTGCTGAGAACAATGGAAAACAAATTATTTTTTAGGAATTGCACATTCCTAAAAAATAATTTGTTTTCGTTCAATCCCACTATCCACATTCAAACATACAAACATGAATTTTTCTCTGTTCTTTCCAATTCCATTGAGACTGACCTTTGACCTTTAAGAAAAAGTTTAACTGGTATTCATAAATTGAAAAGGTTAAATGAATTCCAAAAAATTCAAATGAATGCAGAATTTTGCAAAAAAATCCAATTCTCTTCTGTCCAATGTACAAGCTAAACCTAATTTCACCATTTCACGTTCCAGAACCCTGGAGGAAGAACCGAAAATCGAACTAACCGCTGACAATATCAAACGAAATTTGGAGAAACACATTCTGCAGTTCGTTGGCACTGAGGGTTTGGGCGAGGGTATCCATATCCTCAAATTCGACGAGGCCCAAAAACGGTTCATCCTCTGCTGCAAAGACAACAAGTTGCTCATACAATGTGCTATTATTCTTGCTAGCACTTTCCAGGACACCCGCTGTATATACACCATCCACCAATCCTCCGACAATCTCAGCTGTTTTACTGCGAACAGTAGACAGTTCTCTCACTAATTTAATTTCCCACCAGCCTTCTTTTAATAAACAATAACATATAAACAATCGCAATGTCGAGTCTGCAGAAGAAGGGAAAAGACACAATTATTTTTGCAACGAAGGAGGATCATGCGACTCCCAGCAAAATCGACCTTCCCGAACCGGAGCCTTCTCCGGGACTGATCCTGCCGAATGGCCAGATAAACTGGAACTGCCCTTGTCTGGGTGGAATGGCCACAGGACCCTGCGGTATTGAATTCAGAAATGCCTTTTCCTGTTTTAACTATTCCGAGGCAGAGCCGAAGGGATCGGACTGTTACGAGTCGTTCAAAATAATGCAGACCTGTATGGGACAGTATCCGTCGTTGTATGGGAATAAGGACCACGATATGGGTGACAATGGGGAGGACGATTTGGAGACAGGCCACGGGGAGAAGCGACGTAGTTTGGAGCAGGGCGACGGGAGTAGTGAGAAAAAGGGACTTGTGAAGGCAGATTCGAATGCGATGGGAGATAGTCCGAAACCTTCTTGAATTTGCGGAGAATGGTTGGGTGCTTTTGTTATTTGTTTGATATTTTTGCGGATTGTTGAAAGGAAAGGGAGGACGCAGGGCAGGTCAAGTGGATTTTGGAATCTGGCAATTCAAGGGTTTAATTTATGTCACTTCATTGGATATACGATTGGGGTATTTGGTAGAATGAATTTATATAACTGTGGGGGGGGGGTATATTTTGTCATTACTTTTATGTAGTTGAAATAAAGTACGTTTGATTAAATTGAATGTGTTTTATTGAATTGACTGAAATAGTTATTAAGATTATTTAAGAAATTGTACCGATGTATAAATATATTTAAAAAGAAAAAAAAGTTCTTTTGATAAAAATAATGCATAACAATTTTATGTGCATTTTTGGCATCTCTAAGTTGTCTAGAATATTCTCTAAATCGGTATTGTCGAATCTGAAATCATTTGAAGCAATTTAACAATTTTAATAATTTGAATTTGAATATAAACAAGGCATTGAGCCAGGAATACTTTTGTCTCTTTCGCACCACTGTGTTAGACAAAGCAAAAGTTTTCATCAACTCGTGGAAACTCGCGTTCGGTGAAATTGTTCTTCCACATGACGAAGAATTGAGATTCCCGAAAGCGCCAATGCACGTGCCAGTTTATTTCTCGGTCCTTTCACTAGAGGCGCTGTTCAGTATGTAAATATACATAGCGAACAGCGCCTCTATCGAGTTGTCAAGTTGCATTTATACTGATGAAATCATGGAATTCTCGCAACCGAATGAAAGGTTAAAAGACCGGTCGAAATGTGCGATCATACGGGCACAACTGAAAGTCTGTCTACTGGAAACTGACTGTTGCAAGATTCAGAAGAAAACTCCAAAGGAATGCCTTAAACGCAATGACCCCAGTGTTCCTGTGGAATGCTATAGGTTAAGAACAGCGTTGTTCGAATGTAAACATTCTACGCTCGATGGAAGAAGGCGGTTTCGTGGACCTAAGGGTGACAATAATTGACCATGCAACTGGAGTTAATAGAGACGACTTGGAGCTATCTTCGATCTCTGGAGCCATCAACAACAGCAAGCAACAACAACAACTATAATGTCAATGAATGAGTTATGTTTTGTACATCAGAAATATATCAGAAAAGATGATTGTATGTAACATTTATTGTAATAAAACAATAATTTGATGATAAAATGATTATTTGATAATTTGACTGCAATGATAAAATGTGTGTGTGTGGTAAAATGATTGACAATTTGACTGTGATGATAAAATGATTTTTTGATAATTGGGCTATAATGATAAAATGATATTTCGTTAAATTAAGAGGATGGTTTACATATACGATGAAATGACAGGCGGTGAAGTTTTGAGATTTTGATCAAGTGAAATATCTTCGTTTTCATCATTTACATTAATCTTTTTTACTTTTTCATATTCATATTTACCGTTCTGCAGATTGTAAAATGTTACTACATAATTCTTAATTCTCAAAACAATATTTACTAATTCTTAAAGATGAACGAATTGTTTTTCAAAATGTGTGAATTTTTAAAATTTGTTTTTCAAGTCTGAAATTATTATTGAGATAATCCTCAAACAAAATTATTGAAAAAATTGACCAATAGACATTATAGGCGTTATTTCTTTAATTGTGTAATTGGAGATATATTCGAGAATGTCAAATCTAAAATCATACTCTGGCGTTTGAGTTTACACAGTTTTCTGGTGTAAATGATGGTAATTTATTTTCAGTGTCAATGAGGTGTAAAGCAGGTATTTTTTCAGTGTAAAGACGACAAAATCAGCAAGGTTTTTACACCGACAAATTTATGCTTAATCTTCACCAAGATTACACTTTTGATTCACTCAAAATATACATTGAATATACCCGTAATAAACACCATAATCTACACTGTAATTTCACCTGATCTGCACTAAAAATACACCTATTTTGCACGTACAGCAGGTGTATTTACAGTGAATTTAGAGTGTAAAATTATCGGTGTAAAAACTATGCTAAATTTGTCGCCTTTATACCGGCGTTCTTGCAGAGTGAACCCAAAGGATATAAATGAAATGAACCCGTTAGGGTAGATGTAATTATTTTATATAGTTACACTAGTTAGTATTTAGTATAAATTGCGAAAATAATACAACCTTGACAGTAAGTATACTTACGGTGGGATATACATCCTCATTAATAATGAATTAATATTTCAAAGTATTAATTCAGTCAAAGCTACAACATAATCTTGTCGAATATCAGTACAATAATTACAGGCATTACTTTCTGGTGCAAAAACGTTGAAGTAAAAAATACTTACCTATGTTTAATAAATATGAAATATGTTTTCATTACGCTTGTTGGCATGTAAATAAGTTTTTGGAGAAAATGTATGTACATTTTTGCTTAATTTATTCTGCTTAATTTATTCTGTGTTCATAATAACATAAGTGACAGAATCCTAAAATAATTTCAGCTGTACTGAATAATTATATCTGTATTCATGTTGATATATTTTAAATAATTCACTTTTCTATGCAAAAGCAAATGTTTCATTTTTTGAAAAGCATTACAGAAAAGTTTTGGGACCATCAGAGTGACTCATATAGTTTTTGTTTGATGAAAAAAGCTGATTATAAAGAAAATTTAATGGTTGGTGTTATAATATAATTTCAAATAAAATGTCTTCTTATGTACTTGAAGTTTGTTCAGGTATTACATATTTTCCAATATTCATCCCAGTGGCTGAAAATATATTAAAAGTAGTAATCTGTTAGACATAGAGATTTTTTTTTGGCTCGCATGAATGCAGAATACTTCATTTAATGCATAGTTACAAAATTTTTCATTCATTTTTGGTAGAGATATGTCCAAATTAGAATAAGCGAATTTAGATGGTGTATACCTTTTCAGGGTTCAAACCAATCAGTTTTGTCTCTGCTTCTTTTACTGATATGGTTGTACTGAGTTTCATGTTGTGTTTGTTTATTGTCAACATTATGGTGAGTGTTGTTTAATTCCATTTTCAAACTAAAACCTCCAGAAAAATAAAATGTAAATTCAATAAAAAAAATAAAGTTATGAAGTTCAATATACCCACAAAATTTACAATTCTTCATTATCTCATTTATGTACTTCTTTAGGTTGGTGCTAATATGTTTAAATATGCAATATATCCAACACACATACGTCAAGATGTGATGCCTATATTTTTCCTAACTCTCGTATCTCACCATATGTTGGAGAGTATTCTCGTTCCTGAAGCAGCATATAACATATTTTGGACGATGTTACCTGAGACATCTTTTCGCGTTGATGTACAATTTATAATATTCAGATCCCAAAAATCTTGTTGCTTGCAGTACTTTCGCATCGGTAATTGATAAATACATCCTTAACAACTTTTTTGTTAGAATCTTAAAAGTTTGTGAATAATGTAATAATTAATATTTCCTGTGATTTATTATAGATGTTCAGTTCGGGATATCCATATTTAACATTAACTCATAATTAACTTTTAGCGATGACCTTCAATGATGAGAAATCATATGATATGGAACATAAAATCTTGAATGAAAAATCATGACATCTTGATAGCGAAATAAATAACAAATATACTCCCAAAATTGCAAAAACTGATGAGATTTTAAATGATTTCTCCTATGGATCTTAAATGTGAAATTGACATGAATTTTTTTCATAGGAAAATTAGTTATTTATCAACTAATTTCTAATAATTTTTTATATCATTTAAGTTATAAACAAAATATCAAAATAGTCCAGAGCAATTGTGTGATAATTATTAAAATAAATCGTATATTTTTAAACTTTATTATTATAATTGCCTGCTTCTTTTATTGCGAAATTTTACACTTCCTACCATTTTTCTTCAAAATAAAAAAAATGTAAACCTTATTCATCCCATTCATCCCACTTAACGATTCTCAATAATTATTAAACAAGCAAAAACAAATTAAAAACCTAACACAACATTCAAGTTTTTATGCTAAACGATGACACATCCAGACACACACAAAAAAAAGGAAAAATTCCGTAAAAATGACTTCCAACAAAAACGTTATCGCCGCTTTTGGCAACATCGACTATCTGTTTAAACAATAATTTTCACGTGACTTTTTTTCCATGCAACGTTCCATACTTTCGTGTTCGTTTAAAATAAATTATGCATATATGTGAGAACATTGAAAATACCGACTGGTTATAAATTCATATGATAAGTATTATTCTCTGCTACCATATAATTTGGTTAAGTATTGTATTGAATTATTAATACAGACAATGTTTTACATATTCATACATCAATCAAATGATCATAAGATAATTTTTGTGAGTATGATTTTACGATGTGCGTTCTTTCTCCACGGCGATAATGATTTTTTGCTTTACCCTCAATATTTTAATAATTTATCTACAATTTATATATTCCCCCAGAAATGGAGAACGTAAATGTAACAAAAAAGCTATGATATTAATAATACACGTTTGCGTAATGGAACTTCGGTCAACACCTCTTTAAGATTAATGGTTATTCTTATGTGCCGTGCATAATCATCAATAATTTAGTACGTGAAACATTGTAACTTTGGATCGTTCTGCATGCAAAGTACACCCGATCAAGAAAATGTCCATAAAATAGTTCACATGGTGCAATGAAATAAAACATCGTTTCATCCTTGCATAGTTTTTTATGTTATTAAAACTTAAAATGTATTTTTCATTTCATCAGATGATTAGTTAAGTGAACTTCAGCTAAATAAAATCTAGCAAAGTATAGATTTGGAATTATATGAGGATTTCTATAAGGAAAAATATAAATCGGAAAAATAATTCTCTTTCTTGAGATTTTGAGATTTAAAAGTAAAATTTCTGTATTTCTGTAAAAAATTATATTTTTGATGTACTAACAAATTAAGGTTGTACAATCACAATACTTATGTATTAGAAAATGCATGAAAATTTTCTCAAATATATATTAATATGATTAATTTTATTTTCTCGAATATCAACGAAATTGTATCGCTAGGAGATGAGATGTAAATTGTCAAAGTTACTGAAAATTACATTAGCTCTTATGGGAACTAACTAGCTGTCTTACATATTTCAGAATTACAGGATAAAATATTAAGAAATGATTACAAATTGGTTATGTCATTAGTTATATTATGGAGATAATTAGTACCAAATA
>JABFPB010004883.1:0-14147 GCA_022817645.1 Ceratoteleas bidentatus
TTTGAAATTTAAATTAAATTAAATTTTAATTTTAAATTTTAAATTTTAAATTTTAAATTTTAAATTTTAATTTAAATTAAATTTAAATTAAATTTTAATATAAATTAAATTTAAATTAATTTTAAATTTTAAATTTAAATTAAATTAAATTTAAATTTAAATTAATTTCCAAAATAACGTCAGTGATAAAAAGTTACCTCGTAAAGCATTCCTAACGAAAAGATGACTTGGAAGGCATTATAAACGAGGAGCAGTGACCTTAACCGGAAAGGCTTCCTATTTGCCATTAGTCGTGGTCCTAAAATTGTGACGGTGTACAGGTAGGATGCGACTATCAGTACGGTCGGTATGGGCGAGTCCATGAGGGGCCAATTGCTGACCCGCGGATCCGACACTGTTGTCAGGATTTCTGTGTATTGATCTATCGCCATCCTCACGAGACTCTCGGCGCCAACGTACGTTCGGTTGGCATCCACGATCTCGTTGCGAGGCTCTGGCTCGCGTTCCGCCACCAGTTCTGCTGCCGCTGAAGCCATTTTTCACCTGAAAGCAAAAGCCGTCATTCATTATTTCAGTCGACCCCATTTTCAAACGTGCTTTTTTCACCGCAAAAAATTGACGACGTACGATTTTCAGAAAATCGAGTTTAGTCAATCATGACCCTGACAGGAAAACATGCACTATCATAAATTTGTACAAAAATTGCCCTTGCCTATGCAGAAATCGCGTTTAGGGTTCATATTTAATAGACGCAGTAAAATAAATAAATAAATAAATAAAAAATTAATAAATACAAATAAATAAATAAATATACACAAATAAAAATAAAAATAAATAAACAAATAAAAATAAATAAATAAATAAACACAAATAAATAAATTAAAAAATTATAAATAAATAAAAAATAAAATTGCGATAAAATACTGCAAATATTAAAATATTTTCCTATCAGGGGATATAGAAAATTCAAAGCAGTGCATTTCCCGCAAAACTGTATTTTTGCTAGATTTTGCTATACGCTCTTCCTCCACTCCGAATGTTAATTAATTATTTAAACAAAAAGCGCGTTGACTAAGCCTCTTAAAACAAGCAAACACAATTTCTCTTTCTTTCTCTCTCGTGATCTGGATTCTTTTTATTATAATTAGAATATTTAATTTTCTCCGGGTACATCTGTAAACGGGAATATGATCCATAACCAGTTGTGACACAAATAGGTTATAACGGCTAATTATGTTGCAAATTATATGCTGCACAATTCGCATGCGGAATTAATTGATCTACCGATCTTTCGGCGCAAATTGGAATTGTTCGGCGGAAAAGTTTCGCGTGACACGATTAGCTGACTGCCAACTTGTCGCCGTCTTTCTCTCGCAACTCGAATGGCAAGGAGTGGACACTTCTTGTCAAATTGAAAGAACGAAGTGTGTCTAATCGACCAAATTGCATTTTCGCGCAAAAGGCGGCGTTTTGCCGGTGTTTGTGAAACAGCATTTTTGCGGGAAAGCGATGTGCCTGGGCTCGGCCTGCTCGAGTGAAATTGTGTAATGTCAGTGGATTTTCTTCACTTTTTAGACTCTAATGAATCAGTCAGCTGAGATTCACTTTTCTTTCGTTAATTTCAGCTCGGCGAGTTAATCGATTTAAATATTTGCTTAGTGCACTCCTAAAACAGGTGTCTTAATTTCAGACACTTTTTGTGGACATTTTAAGTCCCGTCTTAAAATAAGACGAAAAGCGTTTGAATTTAAGACTTTGCGTCTGAATTTAAGATACGTTGGGTCTGAATTTAAGACAATTTGCGGCTGAATTTAAGATACTTTTCGTCTGAATTTAAGACATTTTTCATTCATTAAGTCGCTTGGTCCCGACATTTTTTACAGTGTAGTTTGTGTTCAAAAACATTAATCCAATGAGACATTGCGGTTCAAAATCCTCAGACTGACCTCGGACAAACCAGTCTTTTTTATTTGGTCAGTGTAACGCAGTTTCGACTGCCACATTGTCGATAATAAAACCGATTTCTTATCTTGCTAACAAACATTTTCCACGCGTCCTTCGGATTATTAGTAATTTAATCGAACAAGTTTTTCATATTTTATTTTTTATTCACATTCTTCCGCCACACTGTGTCGATAGCGAAACCGTATTCCTGGTTTGTTAACAAACACTCGTGGAGTATACTTAAGACATTCCCAGTCGTTTTACGTCTCATTGAACAAACGCTAATAAACGGCGACACTTACACCCCGTCGGTCGGAAACCTTGCATCGTCCCCTCAGGTCTGCGTCCGGCGCGTCGAGCAACTTCAGATCCATCATTACTCGCGCTCGCCTTTCTCCGTCTTTGTCGCAAACCAGATGCAATTTACTCTTACTTTCGATATTAATGTACGGCAAGGTCGCTTTTGGGAGGACACGTCTGCTCGAGATCAAGGCAATCTGCTGCTTTGATGGCGAACTTTTCGACATTTCGGGCCGGCAATTCCTTATTATTAAAACAATTTTTGCGCAAAGCATGCTCTCGCAAGCCTGATTTATTAGCGTTCCAGCGGGAAATAACACGCGAGCCGCCGCGCTGCCAAAGAGAACGGCCAATCAAACCGATTTTTTGGAAATCATTAGAGGTCGAAAGAGTTTCGACCCAGAAAGAGGTCGAAAGAGAGATTTTCGACCCGATTTTTTTACCGATTTTCGATCTATTTTTTACCAATCTTCGACAGATATTTTACCGATTTTTTTATTGTTTTTTTGTCGTTTTGATGCAAATTGTTTACCGATTGTCCACCAATTTTCGACCGATTTTTTTACCGATTTTCGATCCGAGTTTTTACCGATTTTATAAACGATTTTTTACCGATTTTCGACCGATATTTTACCGATTTTCACCGATTTTTTATCGATTTGTTACCAATTTTTTTACCGATTTTCCACCAATTTTCGACCGATTTTTGAATGAGGTTTTCGAGATTTGCTACCGGAAAAAAGTTGGATGCGACAAAAAATATTTAGAAATTAACATTTTTTATTATTAAATAATTTATTATTATAAAGACATGTATTTTATTTAATAAAAAAATATCTCAGAAAAATATGCATATGGTACTAGTTTAGATCCTACTTTGATCATTTTCCAATACTCACTAAAGTAAAAAAATGATCTCTTTTAGAGATTCATTTTCTACTCTCATATCGATATTTGGTATTTTATCATTTCTTTAGGAATCTAGTAAAATTTGTCTAATATTACCAAAGGAATTAGACTAATTTCTGCATCCAAAAAAGTGATGTCGAATTCACCGAATTCGAGATAAAAACTTGGTCGTAAATGAACGCGCTTGTTTGATTAAGCGAGTAAATATAATAATACGAAACAAAAAGCGAGTTGAGCTGGTCGCGTTTCTACTCTACTTATTGCATGCTCGAGTGCTGTATCTAACGAGAGCCAGGCCCGAGATGTTCGCGTTGCGGAAAATTTTCGATCCCACTCTGTGCACTTTTATGTGCAGCGCGCGGCCTAACAGAACTAAACAGCCGTCGAACCAAAAGGTTCGTCTACTTTTACGGCGAGCGGGAATTTCATTGACTGAATTTTCCGTGTTGTTGCCTTTCGCAGCGATCAGCTGAAATTTGTTCATCTCGAGAGAGAATGTCGACCAATTGTTTAGAAGAAGTTTCTCTGGTCATCGTTTGTTTTTTGGGTTCTTTTAATTGACCCATGTCTGTTAGTCAATTAATTTTTTAGTAGCATTAATTTTTCGTTTAGGTCGGTTACCGTTAGCTCGGAAAAATGGTGTCGTAGTTAGGAGATATGCATCTAGATTCAGTCAGATTTCACTGAAGAACAAAGATTTATGTAAAACAAAAACCATTTTGCGTGAAAAGAGTTTATTAGCTTTCCTTAATTTGTCTTAATTAATTTTTTTTTCGTTTTTCTTTAAATGTTTTGTAATATTGTACAGATTTGTAATACTAATGATTTGCAATTGAAAAACAAGATTGCGCTGTTAGATAATTAGTACTAGAAACAAGATAAGCTGCGAAAATGAAGACTAACTAACTCAACCGTTAACTTTCGGTTTCATTTGTTACTTAACTATTTTCCATCGGTCTTAATTAAAATGTTGACGAACGACATTTTTTGAAAAATCCAATTTTGTAGTACACTCTGGCTCTTACCAAATTTACCAAATTGGGAGATTCGATAAAAAATTATCAAAAATAACAACTTTTATGGCTTAATTCTTAACTCTTGATTGTCCTAATTCTTAATAGTTTTTCTAAAAGTTTTCTAATTGTAAAAAAACTTGTTCGCAGCGTTCCATGGTTGTTACCGGCAAATAAGATGGGTCAAGAGGAATTTCCAGCCGATTGTGTCATCGTGGTTGCTCAGTGGTAAATAATCAGCTTACAAGAGTTTGACATTTTTCCCGCGCAGTGTCGGATCGCTCGAAAAGGAAAGGGAAAAATGTTTACAGTCGAGGTGTTACTTCGAAACCCACTTACGATCGGTGGACTCGCCGGCCTCTCAAAGAAGTGCCTAGGTCAAATTAGCGATGTAAACAAATCGCGTCCCCTGACCAATCCTTTAGCGTTGCCAAACTCCATTCCCCATAGGCGGGCCCGTATAAATTAAAACTTCACAAAAACGTCATTTAGAAATCGATGATTTCACCGTATTATTCAATTCCCCGTATAATATTCTCTTAAATATGCTAAACGGATTGCCTTTTTATGTATTAGATTAACTGCGAGATTATTTATTGAACAACTATTAGTTTTATACTTAGGAAAGTAGTACAAAAATATGAAAAATGTGATAGATTGGATTTTTTCTTTAGGGGACACCTAGAAAATTTTATGAACAAATCTGTTTTTACAAACATTCCATTTTGTATGACCATTTTGTATGAGGAAAAATGGTCCAAAGCGGAAGAGAAAGAAGAAATCTGAAGAAAATAACAGTTCCGTTTTTCTGACATTTTTAACATTTTTCTGACATTTTAACCATTTTAAATCTACCTTAAATCTACATAGAAAACTATATATGTGAAAAAGGCAGATAAAGTATAACAAAAATTAAAAAAAAAATAAAATAAAATAAGATAAAATAAGTTAAAATAAGATAGAATAAGATAAAATAAAATAAAATATAATAAAACTAAATTAAATTAAATTAAATTAAATTAAATTAAATTAAATTAAATGAACTATCATAAAGTCATACAATTCATATTCAGATTTTCGTAAAATTCCGTCAAGAGATTATTTTAATTTAATTAATTTTTCAAACAAATGAATAAATCCATTATTTAAAAAGAATAAATTTTAGTTACCTAAAAATAAAAGCATAAAAATCATTTTACAACTCAACCCTATTGAACAAAATATAATATTAAATTTCATATTGTAAATGTGATTTAAATTTAATATTGTTAAATTTAAATCATATTTATAAATTTATTTTAATATGGATATTGTAATGTGACATTTAATATGAAATTTGACATTAATTTTAATATTAAATTTAACATTTTTTCAGTAGGGAATAACTTCTTTGATACAAATTAGGTTCTCAGGGGTCGACGTTCAGTTTCGATGCGTACGCCTTGCGGCAAAAAGCGCTGAATAATGCACTCTTGGGAAATTGTCGGACTCGCCAAGGACCTCAGCGATTAGTGGTTCTTCGGCGTTGTTTCGTCGACTTTGCGCTGGACAAATATCGGGCCGAAGGGGGGACGTTGCAGGCGCATTTAGAATAGCGTTCGCGGCCGATGTTTAACGAGACGGCGACGTTGCAACAAGAGGTGCGAATTGCAAACGCAACACGCAAAACAGAACAAATTATTTGATTGGCCTGTTTGCGCGGCCTTGGGCGCCGATTGAGGCGTTGACTCTTAACGGCGGTCGTTTTTATGGGAAAGCCCAATGGGTATGGGAGTTTTCGGATTTTCCAAGTTTTTCTCCTCGTTTTTTGCCGCTGGTCGGGAGTTCGTTCAACCGGTTCGCGTAATACGGTGACACAATCGGCGTTTGGTTTTTCAAACTCATTTTGCAGCGAATTAATAAGTCGTTTGTCACGTCGCTGAAAAGTATTAAGTCATTCAATGGGATCGCAATTATTATTCACTTATCGAAAGGAAAAGGCGATGCTGGAAAAGTGCCGTGACACTGTCGGATTGGAAATAGACTGCGGAGGAATTTAGAAAATTCGATGAAAAAAGTTCGAAAAAATTGCCATTGCCAGGCCTCTTCTAGGATAGGCTCGTTACGAAAAGAATCACTTAAAAAATGACGAAACTGTTCCGAATGCGTTGAATATGATTGTGTATGCAAATTTTGGTTACAGTATAAAAAAGTGTGGAAAGAGGTCACGGTTTTTCGGTTTGTTCGAGTGAAACTCTTTTTCACGATTGAAGTGACTATTAATTACATATTTATAAGCAACGTAACTTTTAATTGTCACGCTTATTTTAAATAAAAATTAATTAATTAAATAGTTTAAATAGTTTTAAATAAAATTTAAAAAATTAAATATTTATACATTCTATTTAATTATTACCGCAATTTTTAAATAAAAATTAATTAAATATTTTAAATAATTTTAAATCAAATTAAAAAAATAAACCGTTATACATTTTATTTAATTATTACCCAGCTTGTTCCCCAGATTCTCATATTCAATTGGCCGAGATCAATTTGCGGAATTTCTCGTCGCGAGTTTCACTGCAAAGGTCTAAAGTCACGACATAAATTTGTATCTGTTCCAATACATCTCGAGTAACTGATAAGAGATAATCGATAGCGGCACGATAACGGGAACCGGACGTAAATTATTGATGGCGGCCGGTTTTAAAGGAGAGAATTATTAATGGCGACAATTAGTCGGAAATAATCACGTCAAGGAGACATTACTCCTGAAAACTATAAAACCGACCGCGAGAGATCAGAAAATAAAAGGAGCAAAATTTCGCGCGACGCAGTTACCGTCGCGAACAAAGTGTACACCGCGCGATTGACTTTCAAAACACTTTCCATTTCAGCAAAAAATGGAAAATTCAATTTTTACCACGCACCCGGAGGAATGCGTGTCAAATAAATAAATGCGTCCGCGCGTCGTTGTAAATAAATATTTGTCGCTTTTGGACTTTCAAATCGATTTATTTCGTTGCGCCATTGTTCCCACACAATGCGGGACACTTTTGCGTTTCGTCCGGCGCAATTAATCTTCGCGGATTTATAAACAAAATCGCTGAGATGCGTGGTTTAATGTCAGGTGCATCATGAGGATCGTTTGCCCATAAAAGTTCAAGAAACGACCGTCAATTTCTCGGTGTTCTCAGTTTCACAATTCTAAATGGCAAATTCTATCAATTACACCGAACCTCCGTGTAAATTAGCGAGAGAACGTTTGCCAACGAAATTGCAGGTCGCTGAAATTGACCGCCAATTTTTCAGTGTAATTTGACAGAGACCGCGATCGAAATTTAATAACCGAGTGCGCGATTGTGGCGTACGCGGTGTGCGTCAACACTTGTGATATTAATGGTGCAATGCGCGCATTAATATCCGTTTGCGCCACTGCGTATGTGCTTATGAGCTCATTCGAAATATTTGCGAGGCAACGCTCAGTTTAAGGCAATGAAAAGCCGTTAGCGATTTTTGCGGTTTCGAGTCTTTCGATCTCGGAGAGAATCGAAAGACACATGTATGGGTGCGAAAGAGACGAATGCCCATTGGCAGAGTGAGAGAAATATTTGCGAAAAAATATTAATTTGGAGACAAAAATCATCAATATTTGCTTCGAAAATAAATTAGATTTAATCCCATATAGACATCCCATGGAATCCACGTGGATTCTACGTGGAGGAAGATTCGGACTTAGATTCGACGTAGATTCCACGTCGAATCTACGTGTTTTAGAGATGTGTCTGTTAGGGATGTAAAAAAAATTCACACATGCCAAACCCAACTCGATCATTGAGTTAGATAGCGAGTTGTAAAATGATACGACCCGAAGTAGGAATATATTGGCCACGTGGAAAACATTCCCAATTTTTGCAATATATTGGTAATATTCCAAGAATGTCAAATGGCCATTGCGAATGTCCGTCGTTGGGCCATGCCCACTTTTTGCACGCCGAGACACTTTTTCCAACGCTTTAATTGCACAATGCATGTTGTCAATTTCTCCGCAGGTTTGCGCGGACGTGCAACTCAGATAAGCTAATGGAGCAGTCTGATTTCGCGGAAACGACCGCAGATGCGACAAATTTTTCGCGCCAAAAGTTGACGTAATTTCGACGCAATCGTGCTGCCCGACACGTCATCGAATTTCGCAATTTCGCGGATTCCTCGCCGATCGTTTTCGTATTAATCTAATCTTGCGGTAAGCGGCCTATTCAGTCCCGAGTAAAAATCCGCCTGCTGCTGATTCCCGAGCCTTTATTGCGCGCATTACTTGTTTCTCAATCCTTACGACACGGGAGGTGGATCTTCGGGGCTTTTTTCCGAACGCATTGGAAATACGGCGTGCGATTCACGAGATTATGATTAAGTGTGAAATTGAAAAGAGCGACAAAGTTGCGTAAAGGTTGTGCAGAATTTATTATTGAATTTATTATTGAATTGGTCTGGATCGCATCGCATAAATCGCAATCATTCTTGATTTAAGGATTTCTCTTGCGTTTTGCAGAAGTTCCGGAAATACTTCATGAGAATGAGATTGAGAAATCGGTACACTGAGAAAACTATACGAAAAATATACTTTACGATATATATCGTAAAAGCTATGAAAAATGAGTATACTTTGCAATATATATCGTAAAAGCTATGAAAAATGAGTATACTTTACAATATATATCGTAAAAGCTACGAAAAATACGTACACTTTGCGATATACATCGTAAAAACTACGAAAAATTCAAATACTTTACGATACATATCGTAAAAGCTACGAACAAGTTGTACACTTTACGATATATATCGTAAAAGCTACGAAAAAATCGTACACTTTACGATATGTCGTAAAAGGTACAAAGATTTTGCAGCTTTTAGGAATCAATTTTCTTAAGGTAATTTTCTAAAAATTAATTGTTGAGTTAAATTTCAAATCAAAATGCTCGAAAATTGAATCAAATTGGATTCAGTAAAAATTCTCCAGTTCGATTCTGTTGCCATTTTATTACAAATTATGAACATAAATACTGATTTTCATTGGTAGCTAATATTTCCAATTCCAAACCATTTTTTCCTTTTTTGGTACAATTTTTTCCAAGTTGATTTTGTGTCCATTTTACAATTAGAACTCTTTAATATGAGTTAACTATCGGCTATTGGGTGATTCGACGCCGCGTTTTTAGCGACGAAAAAAATGTTAGACAGGACATCGAACGTCGTAACAAATTTATGTCTATTTTACCGTGCACCTATGTTAATGCTCTAATCCCATTAGCATACAGAGCCATTGTAACAATTTCGGAGAAAGTTGTTATTTAGAGGATCGTTTCGGAGCCGAGTCGTACGGCGTCAACGAAAACAAATCATTTACAGGCAAAAAATGCGTCGTAAAAAGCGCGATGGTATTTAGGTTAGAAGTGGAATTTATAACCTCATTTTCCGGCTGAGCCAAGTTTATGAAACAGGCTTTAATTACCTTATAATTAACAACCGAAGCCAAGCAATTGAGCATTTATTCGAGCATAAATGTTTCTTTCGCTTTTTCGGGGAAGACCGAATCGATCTTCACCGAGAAACAATGACGGAGAACGTTGCGTCAGCTTTGGCGCACATCTCATTTGTGGTTAAGTTGCGCATTCAACGACGCGACGATTAACCGCGACCTACGTCAGTCTATTAAATGTCAATCACTAATTTCGGCTGGAAATTTAAAATGGATGAGTCACCGTGATGGAAAGAAGGAAAAACGGTCGTTTTCAGTAATTCGGATCGAATTGAAAATCGTTTGAATCGGATTCGTGAGGCGTGATAATTTGGTCATTAGGATTAGGCAACAGTTCGATCTGTCAGAAGATTGTCAGTTTCTTTTCAAGTCAGTCGATCGCGACATTAGAGTCCTTTGAACGGTATATTGAAGACGTTATTCAACTTTGCCTCGGGCAACGTAATGCAGAGTGTGAATGTAATATGCAATTTACAACTTGCAACGAGATGTCAAGACTGAGTGAAACAAGATTGGATCGACAGTTTATTTAAAGTAAAATCCATTGTGGTAACTCAAATTGATTATTAATTTGAGTTGAATTCTGATTTGATTGCGGTATAGGAAAGACCTTTTAATAATCCTTTACTTTAATAATTACTTCTAGATATAAGTAATTATAGACAAGACTTTTCTTATACACTGAGAAAATATATTTTTGGATGAAAAGGATTCGTGCCCAAAAAGAAAAATTGTTTGAATTGAGTAGTAATTCCTTTTCTTACAAAAGGAATTACTACTTAAAAAAGGATAGGATAGGACTGCTCTTACAAAAGGTTACAATTTTTCTTTTTGGGCACGAATCCTTTTCATACAAAAGGATATTTTTCTCAGTGTTGTTCCCTGCAGTATTTTTTGGTAAGGGACCCTTTTAAAATAAACTAAACTTGTCCACAACGAATAAGCTTTTCAAGTACCGAATCAGGAAAACTCTATCCCGCAGCGAGAGTGTCTCTGCCCTTTCATTTCGTTTTTCATCCACGGGTCGTTCGCGGCCGGAACTCCCCCTTAGCCCAAACTGCCCGCGATTGCTAATGCGCGCGGAAAAACTGGTTTCGTAACTGTAAACTAACTTTTCCTGCACCGGATCGGTACGGCGAATTTTTGTCGCTTTCGTTCGAGGATCGCGCAACGCCACGGCTCGATATTTTTCAGCCGAAACGTTCTCATTGCGATCGTTGGTACGTACGCGATGTTTATGGCCGGAGCCGAAGTCCGTCGGGCCTTTCTCATGGCGTGCGCCAGGGATTCGCTATTTTGCACAACGCATTGTCCTTGGCGCGCGCGCGCCTCGTTAAACCGGTTACCGGATTGAAAAATTTTACTTGGTCATGTTGAAAATGCGGTATCGCGGAATAATAAGCGGCGGTGCAATCGACGCACGTTAGCGGATTTGTTTTCCGCTTGTTGGACGAAACTGGGTTAGTCGGTTTTGCAGGTTCGGCTGCGAACATTTTTTTTTTCGTCACACTAGCTAAAGTCGAGCTTTAATCCCTGTATTTAGGGAGCAAAAGTGAATTTTACTCCCTAGGGAATAAAATAGAGTTTTTCTTCCAGAATTCCAGGGAAAACTCGACCTCTACTTGAATTTGTAACGAAAAATATCGTTCGCACCTCAGGGAGTAAAACTACGTTTTATTCTCTTGGTGCAAAATGTACTATTAAATATATCCTAACAGACAAATCCATTAAATCTCGTGGATTCGACGCCGAATCTACGTTGAATCCTCGTTCGAATATTCATCCACGTATATTCCACGTGGATTCCATGTCTCATGTCTATTAGAGTAGTTAAACACACTTAAAAATGTCTTATCTGGAAGATACTATTAATCAGGTCCCAATTTGATTTTTCTGAGCGCATTTTAATTTCGCGGAAGTGCATCTCAGGTGCCACTTGTTTCGACGAAAATCGGTCCGAGAAAATGGACTTTGGGCGGTGCTGACAAATGGGTGTAGAAAGCCCGGACGTAAAAAAAGTCGGGTTATTGTATCTTGGATACGGGATTGTGTAATTGAGAAGCGTGGATGATTTCAACATGGAGATTGATCGACATTTTATGGAAATCACGCGTGCCAAATGGAATATACTGTTGAAACATTTTTTGGCCTGGTTCAAGTTTTAATTTTACGAAGTGTTTTGGGTTAATGAGTCTAAAGAAATGACGCAGAGCGCGTCTTTTCAAAAAGCTTTCCTTCGCTTTTAACACGCTTGTTTTTCACCGATAGAATTTCAATCAACAGATATATTGCTACATCGGTCGGTCTATTTGGAGAAGGAAATCACATACTTAACCGCACTTTTCTCTGTTTAACATAAGAAGCCACAAGAAAACATCGTGCCCGACGCTAAATAAAGCGACTAACATTCTTCGGGAGGCTGTAGAATTTGTAATGAAATATATACCATAAACCTTAACGCATTTATGATAAGCTTCGCATTTCAAATTACCCGGTTAACTGTACTTAGATCATTCACCAATTCATTGATGTCTAATTAGGAATTTGATTGGTGTAGACGTTTTTGCGAATTTTCATGGCGTGTGCTCCATTTATTGTCATACTAAAACACTAACGTATGATTTTACTATTCAGTTTCTAGTAATGGACGATAATGAAATTACTTTGATGACTGGACAAGCAGCCTGATTATTATTTCTTGCTAAAAATTGAGGTAGTTGGATTTCGGGTTGAAAGTTGTTGAATAATCGTTATGCTAAATGTCCTTCTAATGTTTGAATGTCAGATTCAACTTCTCGAGTTATGAGTTCCTACTGATAAAAATCATGTTCCACAACCTCAACGGCTTTAGTTACCACAACTGTAGAAATTTCTCTCGGGATGTAATCGTTTTGAAAAATTGTGTTTCCTGACAAATTGTGTCAAGATTAAACGGTTCTCATTTTCAGTTGAATAGTCAGATGCAAACATAAGAGGACAACATTTCTCCGATCAATCGCATACAATTTTTGTTGAGAACCCATTGACTATGACTATCTTCCTTCGAACACATATGAATGAACCTCATGAAGATATCAAGCTCAATGAACTCTCACATTAAAAAAAAAAAAAAAACTTTACGTATATAAAATCCTGAAACTTTTTACATATAAACCCCTAGATTTAAGGTAGTTCCCCTATGAAGGGCCGTATATGTAGGGTGCCAAATGAAAATATGGTCATAATAATTTAATAAAGTTTTATTATTACTTCATAGTATTAGTTTGATTGTTTCTTGGTAATAAAATGATAATAAATATGAATTTACTATTAATTAAATACGAAAATGAAAAGATACTTTTTTGTCAATTGTTGTTTCTTCTGTAATTTTGGAATTTTAATCTTAGCATCTAATATCTGGGTTTCTAATCATGATATAACATAAATTCGATATACATCTAGTATATGTATAATATACGTATATTATATGTGTATATCTATTTTATGTATGAATGTCCGTCTAATATATGTATAATATACATTTAGTTCTATCGGGGAAGAAACCGAAATGCTTGAGAATTTGGCAAATCAAATAGTACCCTCGAAATAACCCCGATTTAAACTTTCATCGAATTCTCATCATTTTAACTTAACAAGGAAACTGCCTTAAAACATCTATCTCCTCACTCCAAACTCGCTGAATTGTTTATTGAACCACTAAACTCCAGCGCCGCATATCTCATCCTCGACTCGGCGTATCGCCTGATTCCCGTGCACGCGTACAGATGGTAGACGAACGGTACTTGCCACGGAGAAAGTCCAAGTCTTCCTTTTCTCCGGGGCTCGTTGCGTCTCGGTCACGCGGCGCCGCCGCGATATATGCTTTCTCGCTCGCGATCGGCGCTGGATCGTCGGCGGCCGGGCGCGCGACTAGGGTAACTTCGCTCGCGCGATGAGACCGGCTTCGACGGCGCTCGACGTTAGTGGGTAAGTGGGTCGACCGCCTAGTTAATTACTAATCGCGTGTTCAGTATCCGCTACCTCGGTCCCACTGTCAGCGTGTCGATGCCACTGGGGCCCAAAGCTTTCGGTCACCTTTTACTTTCAAATCCTATCCCACGCAAACGAATTCCGCATTTTTTTATCCCGCGAGGTTCATCAATGCAGTGGGAAAAAGTGATTAATTAACATACTTTATGGTAATGTTGGCGAAGACAAAATTGTATAAAATTGCTATGACAAAACTGTATAAAAATGTTAGGAGTACCGAAATGTTTATTTTCCACAGTTTTTTACAACTGAAAATGTGACATTTTAGTTTTTTCTGCATGTTCTTGGGATCGTAAAATTCTAACAAAACTAACAAAACTAACGAAACTAACGAAACTAACAAAACTAACAAATTTAACGAAACTAACGAAACTAACAAAACTAACAAAACTAACGAAACTAACGAAACTAACAAAACTAACGAAACTAACAAAACT
>JABFPB010004884.1:0-14155 GCA_022817645.1 Ceratoteleas bidentatus
CTGGGTATAGTTTTGGTGATAGCATCCTTCCCAGTTTAAACCTACCAATTTCACATTAAAGTTTATCTGATTTCAGTAATTTTACAAAAACAACAATTTTACTGGTAAAGCTCAAAATCTTTCTGAAATTATTTCATTACAGGTAAAAACAATGCCAATAAACAGCTATTAATGTTTAATTTAACAATGTTTAATTTTTCTAGAAGTCAGAAGTACATCGCCACAGTGAGTGACAATCCATTTAATTTGCAACTAATGCCATATTACATTATCAACCCATTGCGTCGCGGCTGAAAATGGTGTCTAACTATCGATAGAAATAACTCGTTATCGGTCGCGTTTAATTAATTTTTACTCGCTGTCTTTCGCTATAAATAAGCGTCACTCTGTAATCAACTGTTTGGCTCGAAAATATCGCGCGCCCGCAATAAACTGCCACGAAGCGCGAGATTAATCGAAATTACGTCACGGACACCGGTTCGCAACTCTTTACAAATGAAACAAAAATTGTCGCCGGTATCGGACCAGACAAGATAACCGATTGATTGAATAGGCTCTTGGCCCAAGTGTTAACAAATCTGTTTATCGCCAGTCGAACAACAAAGTAAGACCGTTTAATGGATTACTCGGATTTCAAATTATTCTCAGAACATGGCATTACTCCATTAGCGCGACAGAAACGGCGGTCAGCGGACAAAAATGTCCACTTACAGTATCGCCACAGCCCTAAACCCAATCCCTCGTGCCACCACGAAACAAACAACAATTTTTAACGTCCGTCTTCATTAAAACAATACACGTTCACCTTATCGCGAGTGCATGGCGAACAATTCATACTATATCATTATTTCCAAATGTTTGCATAACACGAACAATTTCGCGTTATCACGTCAACATATTAATTGTTCGAATCGTTTAATCGATTGTACTTATTTAATCGCAAATTATACACGCAGCCTGATAACGTCGTTTCCCGAACGAAACTTGTTAAAGAAGTGGTGGGAACAATAGCGGTCATAATGATTACATGGGTTTGTCGAATCGACATTTTTCCCGTGTCATTAACGTTGGACCCCTCTTAAAAATCTAATATCGTAGCTACGCCCCCTTCGAGCGAATTAGAAATCAATCCCAGTGGCGCCACCTACCCCCTCCCCTTAAGAGAGCCCTCGCCAGGCAGCGCCATTCCCAAAGCTTCGAAATTTCGTGACTAATAGAATAAGTCGGGGGCAAACAAAAACACCATTGAATTTGACATGTAAAAAGTTATTATAAGGCTTTAAGTGGCGCTGAAGTGGAACGCTCGATAAGGAATACCCCTCGACTCGTCGTATCTCGAAGCATTATCGACTGTATACACTTGGTCATCGGACGTTACGTCTGCGGACAAAAAGCTGCCAGAATGCTTGAAATGCCTTATTGTCATCGGATCGCAAGAAAACGAGATTACTTTTTATCGAATGTACACAGATGCCTCGGCTTTTAGCCCATTTTTCCGTTCGATTCAGTGCGCAGATAACCGATGTTATCTCGGAGAGCCGCGGTAAATCCACCTTTATACGTTCGGGTAATGATGTAATGCGACGAAAATTGTTTGCAAATGCCGGAGCAATACGGTGCATCGCATTGTGCGCAATTATTTTTCCAGCAACTCGAGGCGAAGTTCGTTGGAAACGTCGAACGTAATGCGATTCGAAAGAAGTATTGGAATACCCGAAAAAATCCGCCGAGAAAAGTTCCGCGCTTTTATTGCAAACACGAACCCCTGTTTGTCTTGGCAAACAACGGGGCGTATTGCCGAACATTAATTACTTCTTTCCCGTGACATTAAGGCGATCCTAAGGCAAACACCGAATATTCTACTCCATACATCATTATCGCGCGTTAATAAACGAGACGTGGTATTACCCACGGAATATATCACTTGATCCATCGTCTTACATTGTACGGCGCGCGATATAAATAACCGATGTTTTACTGGCAGTTTCTTTATCGCCGAGATTATGAAAATTAATATTTGCCCAGCATTAATATCTCAACTTCTCGCGCGCGCGTACTCCCAATATCGTCTCGCGCAGCATCTTGCGCCCTTTGTCGCGTTCAAAGTACAGCGCTTTAAATCACGCGATTATAATCAATCACTCGATTAATAAATACCCGGGAACATCGGCGGAAACAAATGCGCGAAAATAAAACGGCAATTAAAGCGATGCACGGCATTTTGGAAAATCGTTTTTCGGATAACCAGATCGACCGAATTTCCGACGGGAAAAATCGCGCAAATAAACGCCCGTCCGTATTAACTTAATACCATTAAACACGTCGTTCCATTTTAACGGACGAAAATATAATTAAAACCCCAGGCGGCGAATCGATTTCGACGATAACGCGAATATTTAATTCGCGTTGCGACTGCACCATTTTCGTTTTACGAACGTACAATAATATCGCGCTTTATTAGATCGACGCGACTTTATTGAAGTGTTAAACCGAAAAATAAAGCTCGGAACGCGCGCACTTATGTGCCGGGATTGCGCGCCCCCTATTTACATTCGTGCGAAACACGCAAATTGTAGGGAACGCGCTCTTCCGGCATAGTAAGTCGCAAATCTCACAACAGCGAGCAGACGATCGGAAGCAAAGTAAAATCGCAAAGTCTGGCGTTGAAACGACCGAGAGCGAACGGGATGATTCAGCGTTGGCCATCGCTTTACTGCCATTGAACTTAATTATTTGTAGACGCCGAGAATAATTTATGACCGAGCGACGTAACGGGGGACGCGAGAGCAAATATTTTTGTAGGCCAACGAGGTTTTACGGCAGCTCGCAACATCCATGGAATCCTCGGACAAATATCAGATATCTCACGTTGATTTCGTCTATTTGCCTTTATTAGTTCCGTGCCGAGTGTAACAATGGCCGTATAGTTTTGTGGCCATTGTATAATCAAACGGTCGGCGGCATTTTATTGCAGCGGCAATACGGCCGGAATTATGACTTATCATTGCTTAATCGATCGTTCAGACAGGAATTGCCAGTGTCCAGAATGTTGCGATTGCGGAGGAAATGAAATCGGATTTGCGCGATTGACTCGAGGGTACGTCAGATTGGCGAGCGAGGGACCTAATGGCATAGGATTATTCGCTATAAATATTTAGGTGGAGTGACAATGATGCAATTCTTTTAGGCTTTGGGCACAATCGTAGTCGCAGTCGGATATATCGTTCAGATGATAATGCGCCTCCTGTTCGTGGTGTTTGATCATGTGTTGTTCCATTGGGTAACTCCAATAAAGCTTTCCTGTATTTTCCATCTGACTGGTTTCCCGCCCCACTTCATTATGTCTGAGATATTCTTTTCAGCAGACCATTATTTCATTCTAACACAAAATTGTGTATGCATCCAGTTCGTCTTATCTTCCCTGTTACCAAACTTCTCTTGAAATTGAATTCCTGTAACCCTGGATTCCGGGATATCTCGATGGCTGGAACTTAGTTCCAAAGACAAATTTTCTCCAGCGTCCATCCAAATTGGTATAAATCCTCATTGGGCTTCCTGGTATATCTTGGCTCTAGGTATATCAGCAGCGATCCATTCATTAAGAACTCTTGTCAATCCAAATTTTTTTTAAAGGATTTGGTATAGAACTCTTGACTTCCTAATGTAGTTGCATATACCTTTCAATACTATCTAATTGTACTTTCACATTGAAGTTTTTTTCAGTCATTTCTATTAAGTGTTTGACTATGTCTATGCAGGTCTAATAAAATTTTCAGCTGGAAGGCTCTTCTAAGTTCCATGGTCCTCAGCCTTTCTCTGCATCCCCTGAAACAAAACAACTCTTACACTATTCTTCTGCACTTCAACATCATCGACCCCAATCCTTCACTGACAAAAGGAAAAAAAGTCGCCCTCGACTAACCCCGTCGTCTCCAAGTCGTAGGCAAAGTTTGCCCGGCAATTACCGACACCGATGCAGTAAATAAAATATCACCGGGCGACAACACTGCGACACTTAACGTACTTCACCTCCGAGGCGGCGTTTCGTGACAAGTGTACGAATGGCGGGACTTTTTCGTCTTGAGCGGTGCGGGTCAGGCGCGGTCGGTCAACTTGTTAATAGGCCGATGCGAGGCAGACACGACGAGGGACGCGGCAATGGAAGCCGGATAATCACCGGCGGGACGGTCTGCGGGTTCGCAGATACGCGCGAGGGGGCGCTCTCGTATGTGAATAACGGTCGTGCACGTAACATAAGCGGCGGCTTAACCGTAAGTATCGCGCCAACGGCCGAATTCGCGGAACGCGTGTACGCACAATGGCGCGCAGCCGCTCGGCGGGAAACGTGTTTATTGGTTAATTGCGCAATTCTTGCCAAGTGCCCGGCTGCCAATTGGCTGCGGCCGTCAAGCGACGCGCGATATTCCCCGTCTCGCATTAGCAAACACGCCGGCCATCGAAAATCAATATGCAATTTTCTTTCGCCGCGGATGAGAGTTTTTGTTGACTGGGGGACAAAGACGGGCTCGCGAAAACGAGCGATCGCGGCGCATTTACACGGGGCGACATGGGAGGCGACAGTGTGACGATGCATAATTCATTGGAGGGCGAAACGTGTGACCGTGGCCCTTGCGCCCCAAGTGGTCGGTTATTAGAACCGGATTCTTCTTGATAGTCGCTAATAATGAGAAATAGGGGATGCGCTAAGAATACGTTTTTTTGTCCGGTGAAAAGTCCGAGAAGTGTTGCGAAACAGTCTATGGCTTTGGGCATTTTAATGGGCTGGTCTAGTTTTGCATATTTTGACGTTTCGTTGTGGAGTTTTGAAGAAGCAAACCTATTTTTGTATAACTCCATGGCTGTATAACTAAATAGTATAAATAAGTGCATAACGATGTGACTATAACATCTAAATGTGTGTGACTGATTTGTTCAGTTAAATTGAATTTTCCTTGACATTTTCACTAAGTGGATTCTTCTCAGAGTGTGCTGACTCTAAGAACTCTAATCACAGCATTTCAAGAGGATCTAAAAATAAGTCCGGAACGCAGAAATATGATTCAAAACAATGCTCAAACGTTCCATGGGGCCAGGCAGAAATTCTTAGAATATCCCCAGAATATTTTCTAGCGCGGATAAGTGGATTTTCATCTCGACATTGTGACACGACTGTTTTTCGGTCGCGAGAATAATATGGTTTGCCGTTGTAGTACTATCGTGGGAGATGTTTGCGCAGATTAAAGCGAATTCGCGTTACAGCGTATCTATAATTTTCTTCGAAGAAATCTGATCGATTATCTGCCATCTGTAAAAACCCGCAATATTTTCCTTCGTCTCCAATCAAAACAACCGTCCAGATTAAAGCGCAAACACCAATGCTAACGCTTCTACGTGACACTGATTATTCCTCCTCCTTCATTTACAACTACCACAACATTCTCATTGAACCACCGATCCATACACAAAAATATCCAATAACATTCTCTCCGCTGCATTAAGAAAAATGTTTTATAAAAATACCCTATAAGCTATATAGTAAATTTTATCATTCCACTTTTTATATGATGTAGTAATTATATATTCCAACTTCTAGTTTTTCCTTTTCGTATGTTAGACCATCAAGTAAAATTTACTATGTTTCGAAGAATTCTTCAAAATTACTACAATCTGTTACAAAGCAGACACGATCTATATAGTATGCTAAAATAGACTCTGAATCTAATCAAATTTTAATAAAACCTTTTTCTCACTGTAGTTCGAAAAATCAATCCTCGCACTTTCCGCGCCAACCCTCCAAGTCTCGGCAACTTTCGCCCCAAAGTTCCCTATTAAACCAAGCTCTCCTCCATCCCACTCAACCATGATTTACGCGCCTCCTAAAAGAAGACCCGCCCGCGAAAACGATCCCTTTTAACGTTCGCAACAAGCAACTCCTTCCCTCCCCGGTTCGCCCGCGTAATGCCTCGACTTTATTGCCCCGCACGCGTATCGTAAACAATTACGCATTTTCTCGCGCCACTCCAACCCGAACAGATAATGCCCGCAACGCAGTATCGGCTATCGGCGTTTTATCGCGCGACCCATAAATTTTGCATAAATGCATTTTTGTCGTCATTTTTATAGAACGCGTCGCGACGTGTAACGCCGTTCACGGCATAACGGCGATACGCAGCGGAGAGCGCCCTTAATAGAGCGCGCGCGGAATATAAAAAGGACAAATAGCGTGGGGTCGGCGCAGGAAAAGAGGCCAGGGGTCCATCGCGCGGCAGACGAGCGAAATGACATTACGCGGAGGCGCGATGCAGAAAAAATTCACGCTCGCTCTTTCTCGGCCGACGCAAAAACGAGAGCGCGTGTGCGCAGCTGCAGTGGAAGTGTGCAAACGCGCGTGAAAAATGCTCGAGACGGGCAAATAAAGAGGAAACTATGGGTTATGACGATGAATAAACGTTTGGAGAATAGTTTCAGGAACGTTGGTTATAGGTTTCTGTAATGTTCAGGCAAGTTTGTAAACGTTTATTCAATTGACAAACGTTAGGGTGTGGCATTCCTTTAGTAATGTCAGATTTATAAAATAACCTTTTTTAAGACACTGGCACTAGTATTTGGGTAATTACATGCCAAATGAGCATGAGCATCTTCCCCACCATGTTAGATTTTTTAATAAAGTTGATAAATCGATTCGTTAGGTAAAAATATCATGACTCGCAACCTTTTACTCTTTTGCAAAAGTTTTTACAATTCTGATGAGCGATATTTGATTCTCCACTGTACGAAGCAATTTTAGACACCCTTTTCTAATTTTATGTTATACAGTGAGAAAAATGGTAAAGCATAATTAGCTATACTTACAGCAAAATTGAGATATACTTTCCAATATGAAGAAGATAGCAGTATTTTCTGAGACACTTTCCTATACTTAACGACAAATTCACATATAACTCTAGAAAAGGATACTCGCACTTATTGCAATGTTCTTTACACTGGAAAGTATATCCCCATTTAGCTATACTTATAGCTAAATATGGTTTACCATTCTCTCAGTGTACGACTGACTTTGTAGTTAAAACAATGATCAAATACACCTGTATAGGGTCAAATTTAGTGGAGAATCAACTCTTGAGGTCCTCGAAGCCAAATTTTTTGTGTAATTTATCCAAAATAGCGGATTTTTGGAAAAAAGGACTTTATACAAAAAACTTCAATACCCAAAATACATCTTCAAAAAAATTTGGTTTTTGGCTTTAAGTAACGTTTTTAAAAACGTTTCTTTAAAACGTTTTTAAAACGTTTAACACTTTTTTTAATTAAACAACAAAAACTTGTTATAGTAGCGGAAATCGTTTTACAAACAACTCTAATGTTTTAAAACTGTTTTAAGAACGTTTTAAAACTTCTATCGAAACCTCCTGAAAACGTTTTAAAAACTTTCTCATCGGGAAACATTAATTCGTGCAACTCGGTTTAAATATGACGCGGCAGAAAAGTGGTGGGGGATACTTCCCCGTTTGTTCGCGACGGTGGCGCCGCGCTCTTAATACATTTCGTGACTAATTATTCGGCCGTGCTCCACGCCGATCCGTAACTTATGCGCGCCCGGCGATGATAAGTTTCTGACTTAATAACGCGGCGAGTTTCCAGTCATCGTTCTTGTTAAAATTTATGTATGTAAATAGCCCGGGTCCCGATATCCTATTATGAACGAATGCCGGCTGCCGAGCGTAAACGAGTTCGGGTGAATTTTCGGCGGCCCTGCCGGGTCGCAAAAAATTTCCACCATTTTGCATGCAAATCGCCGGATCGGCTAGCGATTTTTCGCTCAGACTTATGAATTTAATGGCGGCGTACATTTGTTGGCGCGCGATTCGCTGTAATTCCGCAATAATCGGGCCGGTGGGGATGCACGCGAAATGGCTGATTATGATGCGAAATAGTTCAGGCCGTTTCGACTGGCGGTTAAAAATGCGGGATACGGGTTTGCGAAATGTTGTTGCGAGGATGGAAACGACCGATGGGGCGTTGTTGGTGCCGAATTGATGGTTGAGGTGTCTCTGTGAGGGGATATGTCTGCACTTCGCACAATCGGGCATTCCGATTTCCGTTTGCTTCAGCCGGACTCGACATGCGGGAAGTAAAAGTCAAGTTAGGGTTAAGTGAAGTCTGCTTAAATCGGTCGGAAATGTGTTTTCATTTATGAGAATTTGTGAATGCGATACCGAGTTTGAATCGAATAGACGGTTTTAATGGATTGCGAAATGCCGAATTAAGTCGTGATTGATGAATAACGATGGGAGATTATGATGGAGATGAAAAAGGCTGGTGGTTTCGAGAAATGTCTATCTAAGTAAAAGTTTTGCAATTTTAACTATTTACTAGAGCAGTGATAGCAAAACTAATTAGTACTCAGATAGACATGTAACGAAGTAACTTCAAAGGTACTGGTTAGTTAAATTAGATTGCTATTTTTTAAATAAAATACTAATACTAAATTACGATTAACAATTTAAATGGTGAAACATTTTTTTTCAGTACAGAGGATGTGAACCTGCAAGGTTGGTGTAACGCTGCCATCCTATCCCTGGACCATTACGCCTGTAGTTGACTCTGCCGTTTTTTATATATAGAAAAGTAAGAACTAATTATGTTATTTACTTAATTAAGTAATCATTTAATTATTGATTATTATAACGATTGAGAAACTAGATGTAACTACTCACTAAACAAGTATATTAATACTATCTAGTAATTAACCAGTTAAAGAGTTTAGATTAAATAAGTTTAACCATTCATAGCCTTCTCATTGCTTTACCAAAAAATATATAATTGATCACATTTGTACATTATTACAAATTACTAAAATGTATACATTTTAGTAATTTCATATAAAATCTGCATTCTTATATGGTATGTAAACAAGGTACTTACCTTAATTCTGTCTTCATTTATGGTGTACATTCAACTATACTTACCTTAATTCTTATTTCTGGAAGCTGAAGGTCTCTCCAAAGTACACGTAGTTCTTCTTAATGTCACACTTCACACAAATTTGGTACTAAACCTAATACTTCTGTCAGCCAGAGATTGCTTTTATCGTTATATGTATAGTCCCTATCGAAAATTTATATTTCTCTTTTTCATCCCTAGTAGAATTCTAAACACTCTTAAAGTCGCAAATAATAAATGACTTACTAGGGATCAAATTGTACCCTTCGTAACTTTCTAAAAACCTTTGTTTCAACCAACTCTTAACTGTCTTATTACAGAAAATCGGCTTATAATCCGAACTTGAGCCCCGTTATGACTGAGCAATTCAATAAGTGACTCCTTAACCAGAGTCACATGTCTGCACGTGTACAAGCCTGCATCGCCAATTTAATGTGTCAACTAGCGACTCTGCAGAAAAGAATTCTCAGGGTGAAATGCATCTGTGCACACGAAGTACACAGATGGCGTTGCGCATGAAAAACAAATTTACACAATTTGACCTTACCCTTTCCCTTTCTTTGGACAAATCTACAGCATTTTTCAATTCCCTGCGTATCATCTGTTTGGCATCAGCAAAATAGTTTGCAGGCGGTAGAGGGGGAAAACGCGGCATCTAAAAGTCCAAAGATATAATTTTTCGTATTATCTTCCACATTTTTGACATCTTAGATCCTATAAAAATTTAGGTTTTACTGTTACCTCTCCATAGCCAGGCATTCTCGAGATGACAGCCCCTGACAAATGGGCAGAACTACTCATTTCCATTTTTTGGTGATTCATCATTGTTTCTCTCGGTTAATGTACTATGTAAATATAAATGTTTCTCTTTACACTGCGCGTGGATTTTAGAGATACCAATACAGCCCGTTTACTACGGCAGTAGCGATAACAATGAACCCAAGGTGGACACACTTAATACCAGCATTACTGCAACACACCCAAAAGTAAACATTAAAATAAAGAAAGGTGTTTACAATTCTAAAATAAGGGAGATACATTTATATCGTTTTATTATTCTGTTTCATGGAATATTTTTAAAAATCACGTTACCAACAGAGTTGGTAACTACTCATGAAGTATGGACTCGAAATTGTCTTAAAAGCTCCTATTATCGTTTCGAAGTGATTCCAGGAATTGCTCGAGAATTTGCAACGGGCATTTACAGAGATAAGCTGGAAAAATGTGGAACGAAACGAAAGAACTCTTGTGTTTAGTTAACATTAATTTGCTGTAAACGTAAAGCAATTGTGTAAACAAACTGTCTACTAAACAAAAGAAATCCTTCATTTCGTTCTGGATTTTCCGGTTTTTAGCTGGAAATTTCCCTTGCACGGCAATTCAAGCAATTCCCGGAATCACTTTGGAATTTTAACAACTTTAACATTGTACCCCTACCCCTACCTAACCCTCCCTTGAAATCATTGCATAATAAAATCTAATTTTCAGTAATCCATCCATCCATAACCTCAAAAATTATGTATATCAACTTTACTCCCACGGAATTTGAATGTCATATATTTAAAAAAAAATTGCTAAAACCAATAATTGGGACTATCTTTGCACTGGATAGCAGAATGCCTTTTCAGAATGCCAATTCAAATAATGTGCATAACGGTTCGTCGATCAATGCTCTGAAATTTCGTTCCAGAAGTTTGTAAACAAATATCAACCGAACGTATTTACGTCGAGTCCAGCATTCTCCCACACAGTGAAAAGATAGTCGCAACTGCCCGGAAATCCCATTTTTAAATAAAGATGAAAAAAACAGACTAGCCTGGTAATTCGCCACCGATTCTTCACCTAACAGCCGAACGCGCGACCTCGACTTCAGCCGCGACCCACTCCCGACTCAATCCTGATCAATACCCGCGAAACGCTCGCCACGCCATCTCAAGCAATTTTTCGTCACAGAGCACGTGGCTGTTACGCGTAACTAATGCCATCTACGCAAACGCAACCCTATTCTGATAGCTTCAGATTATGTAAACTAATATGCAGAAAATTTACTTTCATGCAAATTGAGGTAAATTATCAAATCTAATCACGTAATATTTAAAGGAAAAATTTGTAACTCTTAATTTTTTGATTGAGACAAATTTGTATTCTGCAATTATTTATAAATATGTGTAAATTTTATGAAAATTTTATGTAAATAGTTTATACAAATTACATATAAACAAATATATGTTTATTTCAATTATTTAGTACTAAGAAAAGGATGCCCTAATAACAGAATATTTTCTGCATATTTAAAAAAAATACGCAGTAAATATTGAATGTCACATATTTAACAGACAGATAAAAAATATGTAGGAAATATTTGTAATTATTTAGTAAATATATATTAAGTATTTAGTGTATTTTTTACATTTGACATTAAAGTATTTTCTAAATAGTATCCGTTATTAGGGTTGATTATCTGATTTTTTTAATCACATACATCCTTCAGTAACCTTATTTATTATCTACATTTTACAATTTACATATCAAAGTTCAGGTTACCATATCAAATTATCACATTCTCTTACAACCTCTAATTCCCTAAATTTCCAACGATTTTTACAAATTAACCAGAACAATGCCCAGTTACCGTGCCACCCGAAGAAGCACCCCCACAAACCTCCGCCGCGAGATGGCGCTCCCCCCTTTCCCATACAAAAACGCCGCCGAAGTGGCTTACGAACGAACAATTCCCGGAAAAGTAAAAACGCGGCAAAGCCGCGGAAGAAGTGCAATTAAAGCGCGTCCGGCGCCTCGGTTCCTAATTTGCGTCGGCGTGGCCGACGATTGGCGCGAAACCGCGCCGATTCGTCGGGCCGAGCGCGCGTACACGCTCGGCTCGGAAAACCACGATGACAGCCGCACGAATCCGTAGTATCTCTTCGAAGGCAACCGCGCGGCGGTGAAATGCGAATGCTCCTCGCCGATTTCCTTCTCTAAATATGGCCGCCTTGGCGCGCCCCGCGCCGCAACCGCAGCGCCCCGTCTCTTTCGTGCCGTCTCGCTCTTTCGACATCACCGCCGCCTGTAACCACCACCCGTAGCCACCCCTACTTACCCGGAGGTTCTACTTGATTGCCGAGGCATCTTAGCCTCGCTCGGAGTCCGCGCGGACTCGAACTGCGGCGTCGACCAATCGGTGCGCGCGCCGCTCCGCGCGGACCAATGGCCGCGCGCCGCCGCGCCGGCCACGCCCACTCGTAATAAAGGGGCGTGCGCGGCTGCGCGCGAGCCAATCAGAGGCGCTGGCGCGACTCCGCCGGCCAATCCGGGCCGATTCTCGGAACACGACAGCCGCGCGTTGAGTCCGCGCGGACTGCCGCGACGACCTTTATCTATTGTACTTTATACTACGTACGGATATACCTCGCTCGCTTGTAGTCCCGCGGAATGGTGGGAGGGCCGACCCAGGGGTCGTGCGGGGCAAAAAGCATGGGGAAAAAAGGCGGGGGAGGGAGGGGAAGGGGGCGAAAAAAGAAGCGTGAAACGAACGAACATTTCCGTGGCGGGGACTTGCGAAGCCGCCGGCGCACTCGCGGTAGGCACCGACGTCGGGCCAATTAATACCGCTGTACGAAACAAGCGTCTCCGCTTTCGGCCGCTTGACACTTTACAGGTATAAACTACAATAAACTCACCTCCGGACTGCGCGCTACCGCTACCGGCGGCGCGAGGGAGAGGAAAAAAAACATGCTCGGCAAATATTGTCGCGAGGAGGGATTTTGTGGTTTCTGGGCTTAGAAAGAGGATGGTTGGGTTGGAGGGGGAGGGATGGGGTAGGGAGTCTTTTGTCGAATAATTTTTATGAATGCGAGTTTTAAGAGAGAAAGAAAAAATGTGGAGAAGTTGATGGGTGTAGGTAAAATAAACAGAGTGTATGAAGGTGAAAAGGTGAGAGAAGATTTTATTTTGGAGTGTGAATTCAGATGGAGAGATTCGGAGACGAGTGTGACGGGGAGAGACATCTGGGTCGAGAGAGAGGAGACAGATAAGTGTCGGATCTCAGTCGGTGAGTAGAAATAAGTGTCTGAGAAACTCTGAAATATAGGCTGAACATTTATGAAAAATTAGGGATCGTGCCTGAAAGTTGATCTGAAACATTGTGACATATGTCACAATGATTCCCGAACGGAACCGAAAGTTTATTAAACGTTTGGCGAACGTTTTGCTAAACGTTCGCCTTCAGGTTTGTTGAATGTTCCAAACGTTCTATAAACGTTCCGCAAACTAAATTCCGTGGGAAGTTCTCTGAACGTTTCACGAAATGCTGTCTCAAAGTTGCCCAAACGTTACAGTATTTAATTTTTAAGAATTTGTAAAATTATCGAAAGGTTACCTGAACGTTTAAAGAACGTTTGGTAAGATTTACTTCTCTTTAAAAAAAACATGTCAGTCGGAATTTAGCCTCCAAAGTGCCAAGAGAACGCCTTAACACAGAGCCACGAGACTTATATGTAAACAAGTATTTATTATTGATAGTTCCTTCCCTATAAAAAGTTTTTGATTAAAGAGAATTCAACATAGTAGGATTGTACAATTCTCAATTTACAATTTGAACTATTGGAATACAAAATTTGAAATGTCAATTCTGTCCAATCAACTTCTATTCCAAGAGAGAAGTTGATGACAATTATGGAATCCAATTGCAATGTTTTCTATTCAATTCAATTCTGAAAATTGAATAGAAATGACGGGCTAAAACTGATTCCAAGTATGGAATTTACTTTCAATGTTCTCTATGCTATTCAATTCAGGAAACGAAATAGAAGTTTCGCTTCGTGAATTAAGTCAAATTGTAGAAAGCACAATGAATTATGTTTCATTGGGGTTAAGTTTTATTGCATTAGCAATTTTATTGTTAACCCTGGTAAAAATTATCATATGACATCTCATATGAGACATCATATGAGAAATCACATGAGAAATCATATGAGATCTCATATGAGATTTTTGTTTACTAGTTATACTTTTACAATTAGTAAAAGTATAACTAAAAGTACAACTCGAGTGTCCAAGGTGGCGATCTGACACTTTAACCGCTCGGCTGTGGCAAGTTGACGTATCGACTAAGACATATAAACCGAAATGACACCAATCCCTATTAAAAACGTCATATTGAAACATACAGAAACATATTGGAATATTTGCGGGAATGTTACGTATCAAAACA
>JABFPB010004885.1:0-14150 GCA_022817645.1 Ceratoteleas bidentatus
CTCCTGCGAGTGGTTGAAGCACTCCAGCGGGATTTCGCTCTCTCCCAGCCACTGAAGGCCCCAGATCGGGTGCTGGTCGAACAGCCTCAGCTTCACGTACTGCTCCCCAGTCAGCCTGGACACCTTGAACTGAATGGTCTGCTGCCAGACCGGGGCTGGTCCGTCTGCGACTGAGGTCGCGTGCACTATGCTGCACCACTCGACCTCGACCATCGGCTGCACCAAGGCAGACTCTTCCCTCACAGGGACCTCCACTCCCCGAAGGATGGTCACCGTCAGCACCTGCTTGCTCTTGGTCCGCTGGGAACTCGGGGTCGCCACAGGAACTCTGGGGGGCTGCTGGGGCTGCTGGAACTGGCAGCAGTTCCAGATAGGCAGGTTCCAGAAGGAGATGTGCTCCTCGACCACGGCGATGTCCAGCAATTTGGAGATGTCCTTCTTCGTGTCCCTCCTGGCGCTGCTTGGTTCAGGTCCGGGAAGCTCCAGGGCGCGACTGACTAGTCGGAAGTAGTTCTTGGGCTGCAGGTCGACCTTGCTCCGCCACCGAAATAGAGAAACGGCTCGCTGGGGGTTGTTGGGGTCGTTGCTTGGGGTGTAGTGGCACACAGAAGGCTCCACCCTGAAGTCTGACTGGTCCCTGGAGATCACGGACACCGTGCTGACGATGACCCCGGAGTAAACCCTGCCGGAGGAGTCGGCCATGGCGAAGTCGGTCTCGAGCTTCTTGTTGGTCACGTTGTGCTTGGGGAAGGGCAGAGGGACGGAGACGAAGGATCCGTCCCTGGAGGAGATCCCCACTGAGAAGTAGGTCGAGTCCGTAGGGTTGCGGATGAGGAACTTGTAGAGCTTGCGGTTGAAGGGGTAGGACTCGGTGCAGACGGTCTTGTCCTTGAAGAGGATGCTGGCGGAGACGATGTCCAGGGTCCCGGACTCCTCGCAGTCCTGTTCCGAGTGGATCACCACGTCCCGGATTGCAGCTTCCAGGAGCTTGCCCGAGAGGCGTCTACCTTTAAGGGTATAGTCTACTTTGAATTCCTATCTTCGACCTTGAATTCCTATCTTCGACCTGAATTTATATCCTCGACCTTGAATTCCCAAGGTCGAAGATAACATTCCTTCGACCTTGAAATTTGTAGGGTCGAAAAAATCGATTTTCTTGCAGAAAATTAATTAATGTTTTAAGGGTCTAGAATATTGGGTCAAAATCCCAAACCGGAGTTCGAAGTGGTTACGAATTTACAAGCGATTATAGAAGAGGATATGGCTGCAGAAATGACCTTCTCCGGCAACAAGATCTTATATGGGCTATTATGTGCAACTTTTTGGGTCAATAAAGTAGATATACCCTTAAAATTGTCGACGATGCTGTGATCCTTGGGCAGTTTGGCATGAGGCTTGATGACCTTGCTGTTGAGAGGGTGTCGGGAGGAGACGTAGAGGCCATCTTCGGCGAAACGCACGTCGTTGGGTTCTTTTGCGGTGCGCACTACGTTTTTCGAGAGAACGGAACTCACGTCAAGGTCGCCGGGGTCCATCACTGGCCCGACACTTTGAAGAGCCAGTTCGGGTTTCGAGGTTTTGGGCTTGGAGGTAGAGCCGGTGTTTATAAAGTCGGGGGAGGTTGATGTCATTTTGGGAAATTTGGAGGGAGAGTTGGGAGTGGGGGGGTTATTGGGATTTAATTTTCTTCTGGCGGTTTAACTGTTCGTTCGCGGAGGACGCGATCGCAGGTTATGGTTTGTTATGTAAACATAGGGTCATGTGGACGGAAGGTATCCATAGTAACCGCGTTGGATGTGAGGGTATACAAAGTGTAGGGAGACTGTCGATGCGCCTGGCACAGCTGATAAGCTGTGAAAATCCATTTATAGAGTTTTATTGTTTATAAATGGATATAATTTATAATTTACCTCGTCTTAAATTAAGACGAGGTAAATTACTATTTTTTTACCTTTTTTACAGTGCTACAAATTTTTAGTAGTACTAAATACAAAAAATTTTGTACTACCATCTGCCGATGAAGATATCAAAGGCTTGACATATTACTGGCTATAATCCAGTGAATAATCAGCACTCCTGTATTATTAACCGATGAACAAGCTCGGCGAAAGAGTTATCCTTGAGCGTATGCGTAATACCCCATAAACGTCCTGAAGTGGCACCGGCGCTTTATCCGAAATCCTCGGATCAAACGTCTTTGAATCGAATTCCATTCTCCAATATCGAGGGTATTTATAGCCCTGTTTTTCGATCTGTAATTGGCACATTGCGGCCAACTTTATAAAATGCCTCGAAAAATTGTGAAATTTTCTTAATAAATCGTAGTGACGTGTACACAAAAATTCTTCAACTAATCAGTCCAAAAAACTTCATTGCGACAACTGGGATTCGAACCTCCGTCCTTCGACGCAGAAGTCTGTAAGTGTAACCTCTCAGCCAAAGTCGTAATATCTTCAAAACTCGTTCAAAAGTTCTATTCTTTCAAATGGTAGCTTGATTGAAATGATTCTGAACGAGTTTTGAAGATATAACGACTTTGGCTGAGAGGCTACAGTTGTAGACTTCTGCGTGGAAGGTCGGGAGTTCGAATCCCAGTTGAGGCAATGCTTTTTTTGGACTGATTAGATGAAGAAGCTTTGACTACATGTCATAGCGGTTTATTAAGATAATTTCACGAATTTTCGAGACATTTTATCAATATTTCCGACATTTTTTCCACTTTTCTCAAAATCCCTCTTGGAATCCCACTCGGACTTTTTAAGTAGGGCGAGCTCGCTCAGTCAATGTAACCGTGTCAGGTGAATCAAAAATTACATAAGACTTGGGCAACCTCGAGCAATTTCGATCGAATTATATAATTAAGCGACATTGCCGGAGGCGCTTGATTAAAACGTCGAAATTTCGGCCTCGTTGACCCGTATTGTTCGGCGCAGAATGGGACTATTTATTTTTGCATGCGGAATTTTTATGGGAAATTAATTGTTACGCCAATCGACGGTCCGGACTCGATTTCACGGGAGAAACTGATGGGTTTTTAACGAAAGTTCAAGTCCAACTTGGTCGCTCTTTTCAGAACCTGATTTTTCTAACGAAGTGACATTTTCAGGATGGAACTGCATTTTTGCGAGGAATGTACATCTAAGTTGTCGACGGAGGTTTTTGCGTGAATTCTGATGTGGGAAATCTCACGTCAGGTGTCACCTAAGATCCAATATGATCGATCGTGTCAGAAGAAAAACGAGAGGAAATTTTAGTTCGGAATTCATCTGAAAGGGAAATCTGGATTCTATTTGTGGGTAATTGGATGGATCTATTTGAATGTGATTAAAATGTTTTATATTCATGGTTGCGTTTTTTTAGTGCGAATTTTGTTAGTGTGAATTTTGTAGTGTCTTTGAGGAAAATTTCAGTTTTAACATTGATAGATAGATACTTTTAGATTTATTTCATGGCAGTTTCATTTTCACAATTTTCGATATAATCCAATGTAATTTAGCATGATTTGATTCAATGAATAAGAATGGGGTTGTATAATTCTTAATTAACTCATTGCAAAAATAGAGAATAGAGAGCTGCTTTTCAATATGTTTCTTTTCAAGTGTGAAGATGATGATATTTATGGAATTTCTGTGTAAATATCAGTAATGTATGTTACTTCATTTCAAATAACAGAAACTCACAACTTGTGAAATTATTTGGCACTATTACTAATATAAAATTAAGGTAAGCAATCACGAAAGATATTTATATCGAATATAATTATAATTATATAATTCCGATATAACAACTTTCAGATTTTGCATTTGGGTTTTTCTATGTATTTTACAAGAACAAGTAACTCTAAATTTATTAATTTGCTTATTAGATATATTTACCAAATTAAATTTTAAAATAAACTCTTAATAGTACATAATATTCCAGGAAAGTTGTCAGAATGAACTGAGAATATTTTCCTGGAATATTATGTATTTTAATTTTAATATTATTTAACTTTATTCATTATTTATCAAGCGTATATCTTCAATACTAAACGGTACTTTCTTCTCACTTTTCATTCTCACTTTTCATTTAGATGCTCTAATTATAATTTATTAGTTAGATAATTATTACCTGAAAATCTTAACTGAATTATGTATAAATGTTTAACATAATGCATTTCTCATTTATAACTCAATGTTAACACTTTCAATTTCTATATTTAATTTCTTCAAACAGAGATCCCGAAGATCAATTCAAAATAAAATGAATTCATTTTGAATTAATTTATATTCATTATTTGTTTCAAATGTGATTCAAATTGGATTCAGTTATGATTCGACATTTCCCACCTATTTCCTTAAATCCCACAAGTGAGTATGAATTCATATTGAATTTCCAATTCGATTCATTTAATACTTCATACTTATTCCAATATAATTCAGTTCAATGAAACTTTGATCACAGGTCGGCCGTTTCACGCGCATCATTTGGACTAAATTTCAGCCAAATCGAATACGTTTTCGCGGCGCAATGTCCGAAAAAACGGATTTTTTGATTTTTTACATTTCGAAAACGAAAATTAATTACGAGTATTAATTAATTTAGCTTTCTTATAAATCATTTCATTTTCTTAAAACGCTTTGTGAAATGTAGTAAAAGAGTATTTTATTTTAAAAACTCATTTTCCACATTAAAATAAATATTGCAATTACAACATACAATATTAAATAGTAATACTCTATTTTACAGTTGAAAGAAGGATACTAATTACTTTATGAAAAATCCTCGCACGAAAACAAAAAGCCATCGACATTTTCCTGCGCATTGTTCGTCACATCTCCGTAAACAAACCCACTGACGTCCGAGCGAAGTTTCTACACTGAACCCCCGTTTTTTCCAAGCGTATCCGATTGGTCGCGTCTCCGATTATTCTAATGAAGGTAATGATCGTGTCAAAAAATGACTCGCCTTGATCCACGTCGAGCGCCAAGAAATCAGGACAAGATGAATAACACAGATCATCATCGCGCTCTTATTTGCCGGAGCTTTCTACGCGAATCCGGACAATTTGGCTAGCGCATATGTCGAGGAGAAAATTGCGCGCGGCACGTGAAAATTTGCAATCGATTTTAGTTAATTTGCCGCGCGTTTCTCGGAGTAATATCGTCTCAAGCTGTAAATCGCTAAAAGAATCGAGGCCACCAGAATCGTATAATTTATTACCTACTGGCCTTATTCATCTTGCGAGGAAATGATCGTACGAGGATTGCCAGGTTTATGAGTTATTCATATTTTTCCAAATGCGCGCGAAAAAGTCCGATTTTCCGTTCGTTTTGGAGCCGCAATGTTTCGCGCCACATTTTCCCGCCGAGAAACAAAAATGGCGCCACAGTAGTTCCGCTGCTTTCGCGCCATAGGCCAAACCAGTACGTCTCGCAGCGCCAAGAAAATCGGCCTATCGTGGCAGAATTTGTAAGTTACGAGTGGAAACAATAACTGAAAAACGTAAATATGTGTTACATATTGATAAAAATCACCAAAACAAATGTATATTCGTATTAAAATTGTAAACATTGCTGTCTTTTGTTTATTAATTAACCCAAATTCGATTAAATGTAAATTCAATTCTTCGTTTCCACTGACAACTTCGAGCGCAGATGGCGCAGTGGTCGTACTAAATTGAAATGGGTTGGCGTATATAAAAGACATTAATACGTTGAATTAATAAAATAGCGATGCAATAAAAATAAGATTTATAAATAAAGTGAGGTAACTAGACAGAAGCGAAGATGGAAGACAATATTAGACATGTATTGAGGATGAGAGTTGAGGACTTTTGAAATTTGCTACTGTGATGAGGAATTTTGAATCGCTACAGTAAAAGTCACTTTGCACTGCGAAACGCATCTAAATTCATCGAATCATTCAGCATACTCCAACAGAGTTTCAGAGTTTTAAATTTGAATGAGAATCTCGGAATGTGTGAATGAGGAAGAGTTTTGTTGGATCAGTTTTTCGCGAGGAATTTCGAGGGACTTTGTTCGCGGTTGCAGACGCGAGGCGAGCGATCTGACGAACGCGTCGAGGATTTGCATAGCTGATGTACGAGCGTAGCGGCGCGTTTTTGCGCGGATCGAACTTCCTGTTCGGAATCCGGCTGAGTTTCTTAGGGACTCGGCCTGTCGAGTAGTAGGAGTCCGCAAGGGAGGCGTGCCAAGAAATAAGAAGTCTACGATTCGTTGCGAAAATGTTGGCTCCCGGTTTGATCCCGATGTAAACAGCCTCTGGTCGAAGACAGCGATCCCTCGCCGACCGGTAGTCCTCAACACTTTTCGATCATACCAATCCCACCCAAATTCCCCCCATCCCAATTCATTACCAAACCCAAAACAGCTTCGCCCCCCACATCCTCAAACTCCACTTTTAATCTCCTCTTCTCAATGGTCTTCTTCGACCTTTGATACCATCCAAGATCAACCTACCATTATCTAAAACCTCATTCCAATCCCACCACCCATTTCTTCCCCCCAAATCCAAACTCCAAATCCCGAAATTCCTCAAACTCCACTTTTAATCTCCTCTTCTCAATGGTCTTCTTCGACCTTTGATACCATCCAAGACCAACCTACCATTATCTAAAACCTCATTCCAATCCTACCACCCATTTCTTCCCCCCAAATCCAAACTCCAAATCCCGAAATTCCTCAAAAACACCAACCAGCCTCCACAAAGTTAACTCGGTTAAGACGAATAAAAGGAAGTCCAGGAAAAATGTTTAAACGAAGAACGCTCATCGGGTAGCGGGGTCCTACGTGGAGCGCTGCTGGACGGAGAGCACTAACGAGCGAGCGAGACGTCCGAAACAGGACTATCGCGGTGGGGCGGGGGGTGCGGGGTACGGCGCGGCGAACGGTCCCGGGGCGCGGGGGCCACCGGGGGGCGGCTGCCCGTGTGTACGTGACGGAGTGATTTCAGTCAGCGGCGACCTGTTGGTGCCGCTGGCTCCCGCGGTTACGCGTTTACGCACGCACGCACTCGCTCACACGCGAGCCGGGATATGCGCCGATACTCGGCGCGTTCACTCGCGGCCGATCGGCTATTCAAGGAGCCGACTCGCGCGATTAGTTGGCCCGCTTAAGACGGCTGAAGGGGAGGCGCGATTAGAGGGGAAGGACAAGGCGCACTTCTCCGTGTGTGTGTGTGTACACACGAGTGTGTGTTGACACGTACGTGTGCGCGCGGAGAAAGGCGCAGCCGGTAGGATAACGTGGCCGACGTTGGAGCGACCTTTCTTACGTCGCCGAATTGTCAGCGCGGTTGGAAAAATACCGGCGTTACGCAAACGCCGTTTTGCGGCCGGACCCGCGAAAAATAGTGGGAGGAGCGGTAGGATTTCGGGTTTAGAAAGCGGTCCTGCCTCAACGCGCTTCTATCGAGCGCCGGATGTTCCGGGTTCGCGATTTTGGAAAAGCACGTGCTGAAGGATTTCAGCAGGGGTAATGGGAAGGAGGGAATGGCGTGCTGGAATGCCGCGGAAAGAATGCGAGGTACTCTGTTGCTCGAGGAATTTCGCGAGCAACTTTTGGAGATGGCGGAAATGATGGGTGGGGCGGGAGGTGGGCTTGAGGTGATCCGGTAACCCAATTGGGGTGTTAATGGGAGTAGCGATGAGGCAGAAGGTCGTTTTGTCGGAGGTGTGTAAGGAGAGATCGCTGATGTGTGTTAAGGTGCAATTTGTATACAATGACATTTGTAGTAATCTTCGGTGAATGAGAGGTCGGAGCGTTCGATCTGTTTATAGCAGAACAGCAATGTGTGTTGAGGATGTGATACTTGTCACCATATTTCAGGTTTATCAAGGATGCCTTCTCGAGACTCTACGTTTCTATAGCAGTTCTATAAAATTATCCTCAATACTCTACTCCAATTTTTAAAAGATACATATCTATATGGCTACTTTCAGAAATCAATCTGTAAACTACATCCTTACACTGCAAAAAATAGCGTCTTAATTAAGACGTGTTTGTCACCGTTTTCAGTCGATTTCTAGTGTCTTTAATCATCTCCATACAGATGAGATAGAAGATAAGACGTGTAATGTCTCAAAATAAGACCCGTAGTATCTTAATTAAGACATCTAACCTCGCAGAGTTTTTGCTGGACTCAAATTTGTACATTCTCATACCACCCTCTTCCGTCGCCCGGGTCACCCAAAAAGCGCTTTGTGTCCCCCGGATGATTCGGCTGAAAGGGAATATAGTGTTTCGCACGTTTAACCCGGGCATTAGCCGGGCGCAAAATGCGAGGACGCGTACCGGCACAAAAGCGAAATGTTACACCGGATATCCCGCAGACGCTCGGGATCGCACGCGTTCTCGTGTGACGTAGCCGAACGCGAAATCGGCCGATCGGGAATTTCGATTCGCGGCCGAGCGAAATTGCCGAGCGCGACGTGCTTCTCGAGGCGGCGCGCGCGTTATCGCGCTCGCGAGCGCAAGGAGAAGGGAACCGGTCGCGCAGGAGGAGAGCGTGTGCTAGATGGCGATGGCGTCAGTCGTCATTGAACGAATCGCCGATTGCGATAGATCGGCCTATCCAGGTACACAAGGCTCTCGGCGCATAAGGCCGCGTGTGACCGAGCGAGCGGCCCCCCTCCCCCGCGCGGTTTATCAATGAACGCGTACATGCACGCGTGCAGTGACATCGCGCCAGCGAGCCGATTCCGCGGAATCGGCTGGATATATCGCGGCGGAGGAACCGGCGAGCGGAAGTGGCAGGGTGGGGCTCGAGCGTTCTCTAAAGCCGTCGATTATCATGCAAATGAGCGATTTTCCGACGGTCCGTCTGACAATAGACTCCTACAGGTACCACTGTGTCGCGTCTATCTGCGCCCGCATCTTTCGGGTTCAACGCATCAAAGGTCTTCCCTCTCGCTTTCGACGTCACCGAGGAGACCTTCGGGGACACACCCTTCTTTCAAGCGGCGCGCTCGTAACGCCGTAAATAATCCCCTTACATTGTTAATGAAATACCTGTGCCGGATGCCACAACGACGGGTCTCGACCCGAATTCTGGTGTCAATGATTGAGGAAGTTTTAGGGAAAGCGGCGGTGATCATTAGGGAAGCTTGCTGGTACGGATTTGGAAAAATCTTTAGTTTCTGGAGTAGTTCCAATAAACCTGGAGTAGTTCCAGGTCCTTTTCAGATAAAGGATTGGGAATGGATACTACGAACTTCGGTTGTTGTGGTCCGCAAACAAGTTTCTCTCTAAACCCTAGCTGGTAACCGATTTTTCGACGGAATCTCGCGATTTCTATTGCCGCAAAAAGCGGATTTCATCAATGAAACGCGCCGCAGGACAAAGCGAGCGCCGGAACAAAGACGCCTAACTGTACCGCCGAAAGCTACCGATTTCCGGTCGCCCGTAAAATCCCGAGACCGTCCGTAGCGGTACCCTCGGCAACTTTATTTCTGCGTGGCGCTCGCGCGCGCGTTTCGACTTTCGCTCGCTCGATCGCTCGCGGCTCTTTCGCAAAATCCGTTCTCCGCGTCTCCTCCCGCGTTCAACAGCAATCGAGTCACGGGATATGGAATGTGGACGCCATATGGCCGGAGCCTCCGTCCACCCACTCGCTCGGCTCGCACACAGCCGCGAATCGACGACGACGCCACGTATCGTCGCACGAATACATTGTCGGGCGCCTATTTTCGGGCGCGCGCTTCTTGCGCTCGCATCGCGCGCCGTCTCTCACGCTTCCGATTATTATTTCAGATACGAATCGGCGTGGCATCGGCCCGGGCCGCGCGTTTGTTTGCACTGCCCAATGGAGGTCGAGGGTCCCGGTTTATTTGGCTTGCCGTGGCTTTTCGCCGGTTCCCGCGCGTTTGTTTCGCCAGAGAAAGTCGGGCTACCGAGCAAATTGCCGAGCGACGGCCAGTCGATAAACAAAGAGGATGCCCGGGACAGATAAATCGAAGAAACGGACACGAGCGGCGTGCAGTGACGCGACGATACACAATGATGAATGTAGATTGCGTGCCAGCGTTGTGACGAAAAACAGAGACGACGATACGGAGGTGTCGTGCGCGCGACGCGGACCGAGCGCCGAGCAGATAAGTGGAACCGCGTGCAGGCCAAGTAAGGGAGCGTCGCCGCGCGGAGGAGGAAGAAGGGAGCTAGATAACGGGCTTGGCAAACAGAGATAGCGCAGCGCATGCTTGTACGATTCATTCTTGTACCACGCTCGCAATTATATTCGGGCACTCGGAAAAATGGCAATGCACGTTATGCGCCGCCGGGGACGTGACTGCAGGCCACTGTTTTGGGCGGATACTGCACTTTTTGGAACGCTTCGGGGCCTGAACGAGGAGAAACAGATGATAGAGGACCGGAAGATGTGACAGTCTCATTTCCTGGAGATCTATGAAGGAGGAAATGGTTGGAAGATGGAGAAATTGTGTCTTCTAACGTCCGGTCGTCTATCGTTCTGAATTCATTAACGGTGGGATGAAGAATATATCCATAGGTGGCTACTATAATTTTACAAACTACTGCATAGTAATCTTACTACAGAGATCTTCCTCGCCCTAGTTTGGAATTTTTTAAAACCCCATCGCAAGCACCGAAACCCTCCAACTTCGCGACTCTGGCGGCGCATCGCGTAAACCGGACTGGCACTTTTTTGCCCGATCTCGTTACGCAGTCGGTTCGATACGGCCCTGCCAAGCCCGATGTGGGACGTGTGGAAATCGCGGTTTCATTCATGCGACTCGTAACTGCGCTCGCGTGGTCGTAGCCTACATGTACGCGCACAGACGTGAGCGGCCTGAAATTTTTTCCATCTTCGATTTCGGTCGTTTGCATTCGCGCGGCTGCCGCTTTACGGTTTGTCGCGGACGACTACTTTCTCGCAAACTTTCTATCGCTCTATGCTTCATTCACGGCCCGCGGATTGTCATTCGCCGTGTAACACTCACGTAACTCGAATGCATTCCGCCTTTATCTGGCCGCGTTTACGTCACGAAACGCGCGTGGCTAATCGTGCGGATGCTCCGCCACCAGGACTCGTCACGTCCATTCACGCATCGTCAATCCCGGCCCCTGAATCCGCCAGTGACGGAAAACTCGGAACAGGATCCACGCTCTGCGATCGGTCGCGCGCGATAAGCGTTTTTCAAGTACAGCGGCGATAACCGATAAAAATGGTACTCTTGTTTGGTCGAGATAAAGCCGTAGTAAGGAGTCGACGCGACGTTACCGTTTCTGGCGGAACGTCGCTCGCGAGATAAGTCGAGATTTAGGTTGCTCGATAGCACGTAGCGCAGGATCCGCTTTATGAATGGATTGATGCCAATGAGCATGCGCTTTCGTGAATTCGGTAATCACTCCGGTGGGATGAATGAAGCGCGCCTTATGTAACGCACTTCCTGTACGTGTGCCTAGCGCGTGAAGACGCCGATTTCGGTTTCTGAGGTGTCTTTCCTATCAAGATCAATTGTTTGTATGGAAGAGGACATATTTTCAAGGTTCCTTCAATATCAAATTTTGCAAACGGTTCCCGGATACATTCCTACTCTACTTCTCTGTAATATTAGTCTACTCTGTGAAGATGACATACTTCCAAACGTTCCTTCCATTCCTCTCTACAGCTCCTAGTCATATTATAATTCTACTTCTATCCAAGACATTCGTCCACTGTCTCGTCCTTCCAACTCTCTTTGAAAACCAAATCCTCCTACTTAGGGAATACAGTATCTTGAAAAGGATTTCATCAAGTCTACTCCTAACTCTGTCTAGAGCTACTACTGAGTGAGTTTGTGGGAATGAGTGTTTGTGTTCAGTGTAAGCGTGGTTGTGTGTGCCTTCTAAACCTTCTTCCGTCCGTCTTCTCTTCGGACTCACCGTTTCGACTGGGAGGCCGTGGGGGCGCAGGGTACGTCGGCGGCGACAGCGGTGGCGGCGGCGGTAGCTTGTGCGGCGGTTTCGGCTGGAGGCCGGTCTGCAGCCGGGCTCTAGCGTGGACGGGCGACGGGCTGCTCCGGAACGGCGTGGAGCTCAGGTTGTTGGGAGGCCAGGGTGGGCGCCGCGGGGGCAGCGCCGGAGGCGGGTTGCAGTCCAAGGTATCCACACTTCCACACTTAAGAATCACCGAGCACACCGAAAATGTGCGTCACTGGTCACCACTCGCGTCGCCCGCCGATTATATCCAACATCGGGCGCACGCCTGGCGCTGCTCGGACGCTCGCACCACCGCGCTCCCGACTGCGGCCAGCATCCCGGTTCGCGCGCACACAAGCGGCGACGCCTCGGCTCACTCGGTTGCGCGGCCGTTTCATTCAGCGCCCGCTTCGGCGTGGCTCTGCCCCTCAGAGCGCCGCGGCAGAAATAGCCCGTTGTTCGTGGCGCGACGGCTCGTCTCGGGCCCGGCTGGCTGCGTCTCGCTCGCACTCGCGCATCCGTCTCGGTCGGGCCGACGGCGACGGCGAGTCACTCTTTGAGTCGTCCGGCAAGTAGCATCGCCTCCCCGACGCGTGCCAAAATCTCACTGAGTTCGCCGGCACGCCACTTCCGCCAGCTCTCCGCCGCCTCTTCCTCCTCGGCCTGCCCCGCCGCTCCGCCGCCCCCTCCACTTCCTTCCCCGGCGCTCCCCTCCCGCGGCGCCCTATCGACAGGTGCGTAACTCGCGCGAGACCGCGCTTCACCGGCCCAGCCACGCTCGCCGTTTCCTCGGCAGCGACGTCCACATCGACGCCCTCACCCGGAGCATCCGCCGGCGACGACGTGCCCCGCTGACCGGGAGCCCTCTGCCGGGCTGCGGCCGAGTGAGAGAGAGTGAGAGAGAGAGAGAGATCGGCGGCTCGGGCGTTCAGCTGGCCTCGGCGGCCATGTCGTGCGCGGCGCAGGAACGTAGCGAGGGACGAGGGGGGCCCGGCGACACGCGCGCTCGAAGCACTCGGCGAACCGCGAAAAAACTCGGCGTTACTGTGGGGCTCCGGCTGCACCGCTGGCAAAGAGCTAAGAGATGGCCGTCCGTCGGTTGCGCGCACGCTCCTGCGTCGACGAGCGGGTCCCGCCAGTTTCTGACTTCTGCTGGCGCTTCGCGCGCCACCGCGGGCCGAGCGCGGCGCGATCGGTGGGGCGCGCCGCGCATGCGCACCCGAAAGCCTCCCCTCGCGCGGCGACGTCCTCACCTGCCGCGTCGCCGCCACCGCTGCGTCCGCTCGGTCCCCACCGCGGCACCCACACTACGACGCCATTCCCGCGGGCCAGACGTGATACTTCATTCATGCTCGTATTGTACGGCCAGGGACGGGTTGGCGCTGCCGGTGCCCGGGGCTTGGGGACCAAGGTGAGGGTTGTCGGCAGGGTGCTTTTGCTAGAGATTCGCTGGTGTTTTTGAGGAATATTTGTTCGGTGTTTGATATAAATTTAGTAGGTTGCCGGTTAAAAAATTCCATTAGAAACCATTAGATACGTATAGCAACGCTGACGAAAACCGCCTGGAACCCATTAGGACTGAATTGCGTACGATTTCAACGGAATTACCATTAGACGCCAATTAAAGAACATGCAGTTAGATGTGGGCTGAAAAATCACGTTCTAAATCCTGTACAAAATGTGACCACTTGTGAATTGGATATAACGAATTTGTAAATATATAAAACTACACAACATTTGCAACTTTTGTAGTTTTCTTTTGGAGTTTCTGATGTATTTATTTGGATATATATGCGCGATCTTATCAGTTTAGTATTCACTGCACAATTTGCGGTTTCAGTTATTTACTTATGCATGTTTTTCGATTATTTTCAATCGAAAAACATGCATAATCATCTGCATTTGTTATATATTCTTGTATATCCTCTTTGGTAAATTCATTTTGACTTGAATTGATACTGACATTGCGTAACGATTTTATCTAATTATGCTGTCATTTTGAAATGCAATTTTATGTATTTTGAAAAAAAAGTTTATGACTGGAGAATTTCAGGATTATAAAAGATTATTTAAATCTGCAAATTATACTCCACATACGTGTGGTATTACGGAAAAAGCTGTTAAGTCACTTTTTTGTGATTTTGAGATATTTGTTTTTAAAGTTTCAAAAGTAAACTTTTGCATTTTTATATCAATCTTCTTTATGTCTATTGGATACCATTTCTAATGCAA
>JABFPB010004886.1:0-14149 GCA_022817645.1 Ceratoteleas bidentatus
ATGACCGGTCAATTGTAACAACATGAACTGTTGTCGCTCTTCGCGAAAATAACGTTTGCTGAACGATAACGTGCAAGTGTGCAACCCATGTAATTTGACAGTGCGAGAGTGAGAGTGCGAACGCGCTGCGTCACCTCTTAGCGGAGAGGTTGCGCGTGCGAGCGAGACAGTGCTACACGAGCATTTCCTTGGCGCCGCGGTAAAGCGACGGCGTTGAGCCGACGGTCGGCACCAGTGCCACGACGGTCGAAGCTCCTGCGAGAGCTACGACCTTGTGGACGTTTTTCACGCAACCTATCCCCCTTTTATGTACAGTCCACCAGAAATAAAGTGTAGTTTTATATACAGATACAAAATGAGTCTTATCGTGACTTATACCAGCTCCTTACTGTAGTAGAAATAAGTCCTTTCTCACACAATCATATTTACTCCAATTCTAGCCTGAGTTTTGCTTCAATAAATCATGAATTTACATAATCTACTTTGCCGACTGCGAAACTTTTTTCAGGTTATATGCAGTTTTCGATTAGAAAAGATAAATAAAGCCTCAGAGGGGAGTCTCACATACAGAGGGTGGTGCTCACATTCAGGAGCTTACATCACCTTTCCTCTAGTTCATCATAGGCTTGTTTTGGATTAGGCACGCGCCGTTCATTGAATCGGCTTCTCTCCCCAAAATACATTTTTAGCAACCTTCTTTTCTTTCCTGTCCAGTTTCCATGAATCTCCCGTGTTTCTGAATTCGCTTCCACGTAAATGGACTTGCAGGCTTTATGCGTATACAAGTGCACTCTAGGAATCCTCTTGATTCAGTAAATTTAACATGAAAACCGGCCTGCAGCTTCTCAGCTATTACAGGTCCGTCCTAAGTATTTCCTTTTATATGAAAATGAACCTGCAGCTTTTCAGCGTTTTACAGGTCCGCTCTAATCTCTCATAACAACCCTCCTTTAAATACAATCTCAACTTTACTTTCATGAAAGTGGATTCATAGCTTTTCAGCGATTTTGAATCCGCCCTAATTTTATCTCTGATTCTTTAATAACACAAATAAAATCATCTTCAACATTGAACATGCATTATCAAACATGTTTCCCACTTCAGACTTATTGCTGATTATTGCAAATCAAGATGGCGTCCTACGGCGTTGCGTGACTTGGCACTTAATTCGGCACTAAAATTAAACAAAATTTAGAATGTATGTCCCGCACTTCGATTTTTATGTTTGCTCGTGCTTGATATTCTTTATTTATTGTGAAATTTGTTGCGTTTGCAGGCAAATAACAATCACCTCCAGGGCAAAGTCCACTGAGGAAGACCCGAATATCAAAATCAAACAAACTATAATTTAATCAAATTTTCTAAACATGTTTAATGTTTCCCTGTGCATAACCTCCTTTATTATTTATAATTGTCCCATGAAAGTTGTCGCGTTTGCAGGCAGGCAACAATCACCTCCTGGGCCAGGTTCACTAAGGATGACCTGAAAGTTATAATCGGAGAAAGACTTTCATACATTCAAAGAAAATCAAATCCACCATTTTGTTTTCCCTGAGGTAGACGTTTCTCAGGTTATGACGTCAATACCCGTGAAGGTTGTCGCGTTTGCAGGCAGACAACAATCCTCTCCAGGGTAGGTTTTGATCGCCTAATTGAATGTCATGCACTAAGGATCACCACGAACGTCTTCTCCAGGGGGAGAACTCCGAGTGGTAAGGCGTTACCGTTAGTTTCTACTGTGAAACTCTGAGTGATTTGCCTCGGAAATCGGGCTCCTTTTATACTGAAAAGCTCAAGGTCGAAGAGAACTTTCTCTTTTAGGTTACGTAATTGAATTTCATTGTTTAAAACAATCTCATTGTATTAAACAATGAGATTGTTAAATAATGCCTTTTCTAACAATCTTTTTGTCAAAGATTGTTTGAAATGACCAAACTAAAAGATTCTCAATTGATTGCTGTCGAAATCTCTATTCTAAACATGATAAAAGGAATAATTAATTTTCTGTTTTTAAATTTGCGAATTTCGTTTGTTTAAACATTCGAATTTCATAAAACAAGTTATCAAACCGTTTTCCTCGTCTGAAGCTAGTTCGATTTGATTACCCACATGGTAGAAAATCTTCCATTTTGCAACTTATTTTCATAAAATAATATTAGATAAAAGTAAAACATAACCTTTTAACAATCTGATTTCGCTAATATTATTCCTCATAAAATTCCACACAACTTTGTCCAAACGAACTTTTTCAGGAAATAAGCGGATCAACAAAATAAATGAACTTTTCTATTGTTAAATTAAATTTTACATTAAATTGAAGCTAAATGAAAGAATGTAGGAAAAGTAACATTCGATCCCTATTCCCGAGGTGCTCCTTCATGCGATTTGACAAATTGGTACACTTCAAATATTGATTGTCCATTTATATTTGCCTAACATTGCACTGTTATTTTGTTTGTATCTCGGAAACTATCGCATAAAACTTCGGGGTGCAAAGAGGGACTTGTGTTTGAAATTACTTTCCCCAACTTTTTTGATTATTATCTTCTTGCTATCGATTATTTATAACTTGAATTATAAATAACTGATTTTGCAACTTGAATTTGCCAAATAAATTATGATATTCGTGATCTTTGGAATCACGGGAACATGAATAGTGCAATTAGATCATGCAAAATCCTTAATTAACCATTAATATTTCTAATGAAAGATTTGAACATTATTTCCTTTATATCTTGCAAATTAATGAATGAAATGAATTTCTTCTCAGAGGGAATTTTCCTTGCAATTCGTTTCTCTAACTGGATTAATGGTCTTTTTCCAAATGTTTGCAAAGTTTTACTTTGTTTAATAAAATATTGTGATTTTATATCTCCAGACATTGAGAAGAAATGCACATGTCTGTGACCTAAGAAATATGCAGAGTATAAATAACGTATTGAAATCATGCTGAAATGCATAAACAAACAGATTCTTTTATTTGACCCAATAAAACTTTTAAATCGAAATTTCTCGATTATGGGCGGGGCGAGTCGACGAGAAAAATAAAGTCGTAAATCAAATTTATTTTCGTGGAACTTTCCACAATCGCCGCGAGCTTGAAATTTCAAGCGTAAATTCGTCCACTGCTAAGGGTATTTTATTGGCGATTATTTTCGAGGAGTGGCTGTTTACTCGCTGATATTTACCTCGCGTTTATCTCGGGTCTTCCCGTCCGACGATAATTTACCGACGGTCGGATAACGTTGATAACGTTACAAACTAATAAAAACATTACAACTGAACGTGTACATTTTAAACGTTTCACATTTGAATGTTGGTAGCGCTGAAAAAGGTGCAATATTTCCCATTGTCCGAGATTTAAAATTATAATTTCCATTTTTAAGTGCCCAATTTTTATTAGTTCAAAACTTCAAAGCTAAACATTTGTAACGATTTCCCTATTTTCTAGTTATTCAGTGTATGATTTTCGCAAGTTATTTAATTGTCTCGTGATTTCGAAGGGAAATATTTACAGATATCAATTGATGTAATCACAAGTTTAATGGATCGTTCAAGAAAATCACTTTGGTTCTTTCCCAAAAAAATATATTCACAAATACATCGAAAAAATATAATTATAAACTAACTAAATTAATCGCGCGCTATTCTCTTGGAGACGTCTCTCTTGTTGTTTGTCCACGCAATTTCTCAAATCAATATCACAAAAAATCTATGACAGTAATTATATCTAAATTTCCGCGTTACATCACTCACGAAACCACAGGAGTTCAAAATCGATGATTGGAGATCGGGCAGATGATCTTACAGGAATCTCGATGAATACTGATAATGGTAACCAAAGCAGGTCGATCAATGCCAATGGAGAGCTGAAGAAATAGATTGACAGCACTTCCTGGCGAGAATTGGATCTCAGAAATGACCACTCAGTCAGTCGGCAATGGTATCGTGAAGTTGACTGCTCTGGCCGTGTAATATCCCTCAGCAATCGGAATCTCGGGTGGACGAGGTCCGACGAGGAATTCGAGATCGTTCCGGTATTGTGTCTCCACCATGTACCATTTAGACCATCAATAAAATGGTTGGTAGCGAAGAAGTTACATCGATTAAACTCGTGGTCCCAGCAAGTTTGTCAATCAATGTCCAGTCGAATTCGACCGAATGTCGAAATTAATGGGATCAAATAAAAAAACCCCGTTGAATCTATTATAAAAACACATTCAAATTACAATCTATTCAACAATTTGATTCTTGTCGCGCTCATTTATCGTTACCATACCTGATTTCACACGAGGTTTCGCTTCGTTGGTGGGAAAGACCAAAATGACCGAGACATGATTTCGTCGCATTACTTATACCAGCGCTTCCGCTCGCGACTGTCACGTGACAATTCACAACCAACTACGAAACATCTATTACTACGAAACGCGCGTATTTCCAATCGTTCTCATTATCTCACATAACCCCCCTTATTTTCGATATTAAATTAAATACATGAAGTAGACGAATATCGAAAATAATCAATGAATCAACATACGATTGTCGTCCCTATACATTCTCACGCTTCACCCAAACACATACAGTCACACGTAAATTATTATTAAGAAAACACAGTTACTCAGAGGAGATATACGGCTTTAAATTCATTGAGTTGTATACACCTTTAATTTTATTTGGGTTATTCACATCGCAAAGTTTAAACGAATTGTTTTCAAATGATTGACAAATACGATAGGGTCCATGATACAAATGAAAAAATGTATGAGTCACTTTTTCAATAGCCTTTGATAAATATGGAACTCGAATGAGTACGAGATCGTTCAACTTCAAATGTATTTTACTAATGCCTTTTTGCTGTTTTTTCCTCATTTCGAATTTATTCTGAACCCGCTGGTCTGGCTAGTTGTATTTTGCTTTCGTGGTCAATATGTTCAGATTCCGGGAACGTTATCATTTCTCGAGTCTTGTTCGTGGGAGAGACTCCAAAATGTAACTCAACAGGAGCATATCCTGTGGATTGGTGCGTAGATATATTAATTAAATCTTCAATCATTTTCACATACCGCGCCCAATATGTATGAAGCTCCGAACACCAAACTCGAAAAAATCTACCCAGTTCCCTCATCACTCGCTCCACCGGGTTTCCCTGAGGATGTCTCACTGAAGAATACAAAACTTTGATATCTTGCCTCTCTAGTTCTACCTTCCATTTCGGTGAAGAAAACTGGGTTCCTAGGTCCGACAACACTCGTTTGAATTTACCCATTTACGGAATATACTCTTCATTAATTTTTGTTAATACTATTTGTGTCGTCGCTTTTTTAATGGGATACAAACACACGTGTTTAGAAAATACGTCCAACACAACGAAAATGTATTGCACCCCGGCAACCGATTTTGGTAGCGGACCGTAGAAATCGACACTAACTAAATCTTGTGGACCCTGTGACTTTACTAATTGGTATTCACCCTGCATACTGATGTTTTGATATTTCACTCTTTGGCATAAATCACATTTGCGAACAAATTTTTTAATATCTTGTCTCATCCCATCCCAATAATAATTTTGAAGTAGATAATTATGTGTTTTGTACAAGCCAGGATGACCAAGTTTGCTATGAGCATAATCCATAAGATCTTTTTTCAGGCAATCTGGAATAAGAATTTGCCAATTATTCTCGCAGTTTTTTTTATGAAAAGTTATACCATCTTGTACTCTATAATATTTAGCCTTTACCGTATCAGTCAAATGTTTAATCGCTGCTATCTTTTCATCATTTTGCTGCAAGTTTTGAATATTGCGGAACATTTCATTTAATTTTTGGTCAATTTCTAATTTGTTGACATTAAATACATTATCCACTACATGCTGTTCGAGTTGTGAAATCATCAACCCCGGTACTTCCTCCTCATCCTCAAAGACTCGATTTGGATTCCTGCTAAAAAAAGTCGGCAACTAGATTGTCTTTTCCTTTACAGTATGTGATGTCAAAATCATACTGTTGTAAAATAAGACTCCATCTAATTAGTCTTGAACTGGGGTATGGAGTTGACCTCAGAAAAGTAAGGGCTTTATGGTCCGTTATAATTTCAAATTTTCTTCCCAGCAGATAGGTTCGAAATTTCGTTACTGAGTAAATAATAGCCAGCAGTTCTTTTTCTGTCGTGGAATAGTGATATTCGGCACTTGAAAGTCCCCTACTAACCAACGCGACAACCCCATAATTATCATGTTCATCGATTTGGAATAACACTCCACTTAACCCTTGTTCGAAGCATCAGTTTGGACTTTAAAAGGAAGACCCGGATTAATGTACTTAAGGGTGACAACATCTACGAACTTATTTTTCAAATCACGAAAAGCAATGCTATGATCGTTTGTCCATAACCACTGAGACTTTTCACTCAACAAATGTCGAAATGGTTCGATGCTATTGGCATATTTTGTGCAAAATTGCCTATACCAATTGCAAAGACCTAAAAATTGTTGTAAGTGTCGACGGTTCTTTGGTTCTGCGAAGCTCATCATGGATTTCAGACGATTAGGATCTGGCCTAACTCCCTCAGTCGATAACTGATATCCCAAAAACATAACTGAGGATTGAAAGAAACATGATTTATATAGGCGTAACGTAAAATTAAGTTGCTGCAATCTACCAAAAATGCTATCTAAATGTATGAGGTGTTGATCAAAATCAGAAGAAGATATCAACAAGTCATCAATATATATAGTTAGAAACTTGTCGGCTGTATGACCTAATGCCAGAGACAAAGCTCTCATAAAATCACTTCCCGCTGTTTTTAGACCAAAAGGTATTCTTCGAAACTGGTAGAGCTCGGATCCCACCAAAAAAGCTGTATATTTTCGCGATTCTTCTTCCAACTCAATTTGCCAATAGCCATACGCTAAATCGGTGGTGGAGAAATATCTCGTTCCATGATATTTTTGTAACAGCTCGGATATTAGAGGCGGAGTTTCATTATCAGCTTCAATTTTTTCGTTGAGAAAACGTGCATCTAAACAGATCCGAATTCTACCATCTTTTTTCTTGACAACACGTAGCGGATTGCAGTATGGACTAATCGATCGTTCGATAATTCCATTCGATAACATTTCTTGTATCTCTCGGTTTACCTCTTGCCGCAATACCATTGGGATAGGGTAAGATTTTCTAACAATTGTTTTTTTATCGACCAACACGATTTTGTGTTTATATGAACCTGCAGGTTCTGATTTACTTGAAAATAATGACTGATATTTTAACAACATTTCGCGAAATCGGGATTTCTGATCCAAATTCATCATCGCCAATTATTTGTGATCATCTCTACATCGTTATGAAATTGCTCCCCCCATCCTCCTGATATAGATTTTGCAATTCCGCGATTGCACCCATATCATCCGCTAATATCTCTTGATCACCATCACTAACATCAGCGACCTGTTTGCTTTGCTCATATTCATTGAGTATCACACAATCATCCCTAATATCTCACAATCCTATAGGTATTATATCATTACAATAATTTTCATTTCTGCGACTATACTCTTCATCCGATCCATCTTCTCCTAAAACTATCCGACCTTCATTATCACTCAGCGATTGCGATACTCCAGCTAATTCGCTTTCATCAGAACACTCAACAATTTGGACGTATATCACATTATCCGAGGACTGGACAGATATCAACCTCTGTGACGTCACTACATCGTATACGATATGAGAATTTCCAAAACACCTCCCTTCAATTGTCATGCTGCGATTTTTATAATTAAGAATTACTCCATTATCCGTTAACCAATCGTTCCCAAGGATCATTTGTGCAGATAAATGTGGAATCACTAAACATGTTGTTGTAATTTCTACAGTGTCCACTTCAAATATCACCATTATTTGTTTTTTAATTGTCGTCTTCTTTTTCCCAATAGCTGTTAGTATGACAATGTTTGACACTGGCATTTCTCTTATCGCAAAATGTTGAACTAAGTAATCGCAAAACTCCTGTGAGACGCATGATATCTGACTCCCAGTGTCAATCAATGCCGGAAAACTAAACCCCCCTATATTCACAAATAATCTCGGACTTTTTGCAATGGTTCCACTTTGTTTTTTACCTATATTATCTTCAGAAATATCCTGATTTAGATCCTGTATAAAATCATATACGGCCTGTTGCTCTGACAGACCCGGTTTCAAAGCAACTCTGGCTAGTTTAAAGCTTGGTTATTGGAATACGAAATGGAGGGCGGGGGGATGGAAAAGTCTGGCAATCCACGATGATTTGTCGAACCATCGTACCATTCTCGTCGACTTATCACGTTATTCGAACTGACATTATGATTTTGAGGTTGCTTAGTACATTTTTCTTTTATTTTCTCAGAACTGTTCATTACATTCACTGCGCACACCTTTGCCTGCATTTGATGACTAGTTTGAAAATTAACTTTAGACTGAATTTTGGATTTTTCGTGAAAGGTCATATCTAGAAGCGATAAGGCATGACTAATTTCGCTTGTTTTTGAACAATCAATAGTGACTAATGACTCCCTCACCCGAATCGGTAATTGCTGAATAATAGTAAAGTTAATTTCATAATCAGTTATTTTCGGAATGATGTACTGAGCTTCTTTCTGTTGTTGTAAAAAATACGTTTGCAAACTACCATCTTGGGCGGTGTATTTACGATTTGCCCAGCATGTTTTTAATTTAACCTGTATCGGTATCGAATAAAATTCCTGAAGAAAAGATTGTTCAAATTTATCAAAATCTTCAAAATATTTTGACTCGAACCATATCTTGGCGCGTCCTTCCAGAGCTTCTCCCACCACAAAAATTCGACAGTCTCCATTAATTTTTTTTGCACTACAATAACGTTTAATGTTCCTTAAAAATTCATTTGGGTTCACCTTATTTTCTGACTCAAATTTAGGACATTTGATATTGATGTTATTCATACTGATTTTTGCGATTAAATCCTCTATGGTAACTGTGTCTTTTTGATTATTTTGATTTACACTAACATTACTAACAGAATTGACTCGATGCGCGGAATTCAATTCATCCATTTCGGATTTTCTTTTCTTATTTTCTTCTTGCAATTTCCGAATTTCGTCAACTATCAATTTTTCATTTGAGTCCCGCACAGCGAGTTTATTTTCATACTCCTGATACTTTAACATCCATTTATCTCGTTCTTCACGCAATGCGGCTAATTCTAATTGAACGTCCTGATAATCTTTCATCGATACCGATGGCGATTCCATATTTTTATTTTTCTTGATGACTTTTGGTGTACGATTTGGTGTACGGCCGCTTTCGGCCCGTTTTCGTTTGCGCCAAATCAAAACACTAACACCTGTATTATCTTGTTTGCTTCTACTACGCATTACTATGTTCGACTTTTCCATTAACTTGTGATTTTGAATTTCAATAACTTCAGAATTACTTTTACTTCAATCCCGGTTGAGCCCCCAAATGTAACGATTTCCCTATTTTCTAGTTATTCAGTGTATGATTTTCGCAAGTTATTTAATTGTTTCGTGATTTCGAAGGGAAATATTTACAAATATCAATTGATGTAATCACAAGTTTAATGGATCGTTCAAGAAAATCACTTTGGTTCTTTCCCAAAAAAATATATTCACAAATACATCGAAAAAATATAATTATAAACTAAATAAAATAATCGCGCGCTATTCTCTTGGAGACGTCTCTCCTGTTGTTTGTCCACGCAATTTCTCAAATCAATATCACAAAAAATCTATGACAGTAATTATATCTAAATTTCCGCGTTACATCACTCACGAAACCACAGGAGTTCAAAATCGATGATTGGAGATCGGGCAGATGATCTTACAGGAATCTCGATGAATACTGATAATGGTAACCAAAGCAGGTCGATCAATGCCAATGGAGAGCTGAAGAAATAGATTGACAGCACTTCCTGGCGAGAATTGGATCTCAGAAATGACCACTCAGTCAGTCGGCAATGGTATCGTGAAGTTGACTGCTCTGGCCGTGTAATATCCCTCAGCAATCGGAATCTCGGGTGGACGAGGTCCGACGAGGAATTCGAGATCGTTCCGGTATTGTGTCTCCACCATGTACCATTTAGACCATCAATAAAATGGTTGGTAGCGAAGAAGTTACATCGATTAAACTCGTGGTCCCAGCAAGTTTGTCAATCAATGTCCAGTCGAATTCGACCGAATGTCGAAATTAATGGGATCAAATAAAAAAACCCCGTTGAAATTATTATAAAAACACATTCAAATTACAATCTATTCAACAATTTGATTCTTGTCGCGCTCATTTATCGTTACCATACCTGATTTCACACGAGGTTTCGCTTCGTTGGTGGGAAAGACCAAAATGACCGAGACATGATTTCGTCGCATTACTTATACCAGCGCTTCCGCTCGCGACTGTCACGTGACAATTCACAACCAACTACGAAACATCTATTACTACGAAACGCGCGTATTTCCAATCGTTCTCATTATCTCACACATTTCTAAGTCCATAAAATTTCAAAGTTCAACAAGAAGGTAGTCCTTCTACAACTACCTATAAATTAGATAATTTAAAAGGATACATAATTTTAGAGAATTTTTTAATTTATAGTTTGAATTATTGATTTTTATAATTTTTGTTGTGAATGTTTTTTTAGAATTTAACAATTTTTGACATTTTTTTAAGAAACATAAAAAATTGTCAAACAATTCTCGTTACCTTTTACAAGGATTATTTTAGTTATCCCCTTTTACAATTATTTATTTGAGCTATCCCTTTTTATAATTATTTGTATGCGTTATTCCCATTTACAAATAATTATTCGAGTTATCCCCTTTTACAAGTTTTTTTGAGTCATCCCCTTTTACAAATATGTTTTGAGTCATTCCCTTTTACAACTACTTAATCCAGAAAAATGTTTTTAAACATTCATACAAAATTTCAAATAAAAACTGCACATTATAACTGGACTTTGAAATGTTTAACTTTTTGGCCTAATAAAAATTGGGCCCTTAAAGCTGGAAATTATAATTTAAAATTTTGGTCAATGCAAAATATTATATCTTTTTACAGAGCTACCAACTTGTAACGCCCGAGCATTACAGTCTAATTTATATAAAACCACGACTCGTTAAACGGCACGCAATGATATAATATTCGATAGCCAACTGATCTGTACCGACCAGATGAGTCAGTGCATTGTCGAACGTCGTGCCGGAATTCTTTAGCATCTTGCGTACCCTATGCGGCCCCCACTTTCGATGCATGATTCGCTGAACGGAAGCATCGCAGTTTTGTTCATCTTACGTACGCAATACGGCCCCCACTTTCTTGTCGCGACTGCCGCGATGTCTTTATTACCACGATTCGGTAAAATCACTTCTTACATTGATTTGTCAACTCCGCTCATCAAATCAAATAGTATATAAGGCCATGCATTCTGAACACAAGCTGGAGAGTAGAAAAGGGGGAGAGAGAGAAGTCTGAAATAATAGTAGAGAGAAAGAAGCCAGAAGTTAGAGGAGATTGCATATATCATACGTAGGTATATTTGTTCAGTAACTACGAGAAATAGGATTCGAGCAATGGATTCTTTTAATTTGTAATCAATTAATCAGGGTTGCAATGATTTAAATCAAGTGATTTAAATCAACGATTTAAATCATGATTTAAATCAAACAAATTATTTAAAAAAATCATTGATTTAAATAAAAAAGCATATTTATTACAATAATTAAAAATTTTACATTTAAATCACATTTAAATCACATCTTAATCTGATTAAAATAAAAATAATCGTTTCCACTATTAATCTAATAAACAATATTATAATAACGCAGTCTTTGAACAACAATAACATAGACATTGGATAGGAATGTGACTCGTGTCTTGTACATCTTAGTCGTGCGACATCTTAGAAGAGTTTAACTGTTTATAAAGGAACACGAGTTTTGCTGCTTTCTCAGTGCCGAGACGATTGCGAATTTGTGAATGAACTAATCCGAACGTCGAGAAAATGCGTTCGACACTGGCTGAAGACGCATTTGCACACAAATGCTGGATCACGATCCTTTGCTCTTCCTCAGTAAATATGGTCTTCGTTTTTTGTAGACTATTCCACCATTCGACAGTAGTCAAACTTGTCATTATACTTGGTTCAAAAAGCGCACCGGTGAAAGGTGTAGATCGCAGTTGAAATTTCAATATTTTAGTCATGAGACCCAAGCCAGCATCGCCAAACTCCGATTTTAAATATTCGTACGCTGTTTCCTTCTCAGCCTCTTTCAGTTCAATTGCACCTTCAAGTGTATATTTTGGCGTTAGAAGGTAACTGACGAAGTGAGATGGAGTCACCGCTTTTTCATAACGCTTTTTGAATGTTTTACGTTGGGCTGAATTGAGAACACTGGATAATGAATCTTCTAAAACTTTCCAGATATGTACTGCATCGCTGATTGAGCAAGTGTTTGCTTGAATTGAAGTCAATGCAGTCGAGATTGGTTTTAAAATTGACAGCAGATCTTGCGCATTCCTTTTAATGGAAATATTAGAAACCAAGTTTCTAATTTCGTTATCTACTTTATCAGGGAATTCTTTGCATATTTTCAACAATGATAGCCAATTGTCTAGGTACTTTTCAAGGCAGTCACACATAGAGCTCCAACGAATCTGTAATGGAAGAACAAGAGTACCAGCTTCTTTATATTTCATGAACTGAGCCCTTGCGAAGTGATTATTTCTAAAAAATTTCACAATCTTTTCCACATGCTTCGTCGCAGCAGGCATGTCATAATCCTTTGCTAATAGATTTAAGTAATGCGCACCACACCCATAAGCGATTATATCAACGTTAGAATTTACAAGATTTGCTCTCATTGCGGCCATATTCGCTGCATTATCGGTCACAATACTGGTAACATCACAGTTGTAGAGATCTTTAGCTTTTTTAATTGTTTCACTCACAACCTGCTCAACATAATCAGCTGTATGTGGATGACATGTCAAGTGAATCAACTAAATACGAACCTCCAGATTTATCGATCACGCAAGCAGCAATTATTGGCTCGTTTCTAATATTTGACCAGCCATCAACAGATAAGGACACGAGTTCATCTTTTAAGAGCAATCTGAGCTTTTCTTGCTCTTGTTCATACATCCTATTCAATAACTCATTTCCCACTCTGCCTCTGTTGGGTGGTTCATAGCCCGGTCTTAACGACGAAATCAATTTCTTGAATTCCGGGTGCTCCACTGACTGAAAGGCACTGTTTGTCGCGTAAATAAACCTAGCTACTTGCATATCTAACGCATTTCGTTATTCTGGCATAGTAACATGGACGAAACTGCTTATGCTACTCGATGCTGTCTTCGCTTTTTTGGTCGTTGGAATGAAGTCAACCGGCATCTTCCTTTTGGAAGGCAATAACTCTAGAATCAATAAAAGTCTCCATTGTTAGTGATTTATTCATAAAATATTGCATTGTAACCAAAAAATATAAAGACGCAATGTTTCATTTGATACAAACATCAATTTATAAAGAATGTAAATAAACGCAAAATATAAATAAAAGATGATTAATTTGTGATACATACCATTCTGAGAATCGTTACTGTTGTCATTCGAATTTTTCGCCGCCGGAGCATCAGTGCAATCATGCAGCAAATGATGTTTTAAACGAGCAACTATTCCTTGCATTTGTTTACCACAATATTTGCATTTAGCTCGCAACCATTTTCCCTCGGTTATCTCGTCGTAATGGAGCCAAACATCGTCTTTTTTCGACCAGCCATTGTTTCAGCAGGTTATGTTTGTATTTTAAAAACAATGTACACTGGCAACGGTCACTAATTAACTGTTCTTCAATCCTCGGTGAAACAAAAGAGTGGTGTATGTATTTCTGCAAAGATACCACTCTAACAAAAAAACGACTTTAGCGTTACAGTTGGTAGTGGTGAAGTCTGCTATCACGACGTTAGTGCATTTCCAATTTTCATTGTTAAAACACACGTTTAAGGTTTATAACACATAACCACTCGATTCTTTTATTCTGGGAGTATGTTAAGGGGAGGTTCTCATTCAAAACTTTCAAAAAATCGTTTTTTATTTTTTTGCATTTTTCGAAAGGTATGAGTGT
>JABFPB010004887.1:0-14147 GCA_022817645.1 Ceratoteleas bidentatus
CATATATTTTCCGTCCTTCTTTCACAGCCTTTTGTACGATGTGGTTCAAGATATAAATGTTATCCATAGTTGACCTTTCTTTTCTAAACCCTGCCTGTCCCTCCGGAATACACTTGCACATCTCCATTTCATCGTGAGTAATGTTCTATTTGAATAAATATTTCTTTGTATTTCGTTCCAGCAGGGTCTTCTTTATATTAATGGAGATTTTCTTAATATAAGTGTATTGGCAGTTAGAAGAGAGGTTTCTTATAATAAATCTATTATTTTTAAGAGTATGGGCAAATCTGGATGTCCAGACTTGTTTTAACGGACAGACTTAAACAAAACGAACTGGTCTTAGACATTTATTTTAACGACACAATTCAAGTTATTCGTTTGGAATTAACGATCGATTTTTAGTGTCAAATTAATCTATTACAACATAGCCTTACAAAACGAACTGGTCTTCAACTTCCAGATGTCCCAGTGACGAAGGGAAGGCCGGCCACCTGACCGTGATCGAGGTCGCCAGTGCCGACGAGATGTCGACGCAGCACCGCCAGACCGAAACCACTGCCAGCCCCAGTTACAGCAACGACAGCGTCATAATCTCCAGTTCGGACCCCTCGAGTCTCTCCAGCGACACCAAATCCGCGACCAATCCCGAGACCCCCAAGCCGACTTCGCGCAGCTGCCTGGTCCGAGTGAAGCCCGGCTCCAAGAACATTCTCCTGGACAGCATCGGCACCTACCAGACAGTCCTCTACACCAGCGGTTCCGATCGGCCGAACACGATCCTCGTCCACTCGAAGCCCCGGCTGGACCGGTCCGGGTCGAGCAGCGACGACAACGTCTCCGACGGTCCGACCCGGGAGCCGTCGCAGTTGCAGCGGGTGGCCGAGTGGGTCGAATCGTCCAAGGCCATCCAGGTGGACGAGCGGCCCGAGCGCAAGAGTTTCCGCAAGCCGCAGAAGGTGCTGCCGATCTTCACGGAAAACCGCAAGAAGATCGAGGACAAAGATCTGATCTCGTTCGAGGTGTCCAGCGAGGAGGACAACCGGGACAAGGATTCCGTGTACGAGGTGAAAGTGACCAAAGAGATGGAGGAGACTTATCTCAAGCTGGCGGCGAGCTTGGACCCGGCGGCGTTCAAGTTGGACGAGACGGAGCGACTGGGAATCACCATCGAGAAGTACAGACAGGACCATAAGAAGTGTCTCCAGAAGCTGAAGCAGCAACCGGCAGATTACTGCTCGTAATCGGTCGATCCGTCGTTTTTATTATTTTTTACGAATGCAACGCTGGTTTGCAACGAGATTGAGGGTTTCGGTTGATATTTTTTACAAAGATCGATCTGTTTTCTAGTTTTAATTCGAAATTCAGATGGTAGGATGAACGCGAATCCCATTGCAAGTTTAGCAATGTATCAGTGGAAATCGTTCCAAGGGAACATGTTTACTAGGTACTTTGATACTGTAAAAATTGTTTAGTGCAGTATTGCATCGTTAATTTGCAACGAAATATTTTTTATTGCATTTTTATTATTTTTTTATGAGACGTCATTTTATGTTGACATTGTGACGTGATTGTAGTAATTTATATAAATGAAGTTGTACATAATTTTTCGATGTGTAATTATTTTAACTCGACGACTTCGACGACAAACATTCTCGATGATAGGCGTACCTGCGGAAATTGATTCAGCTCTCTTGAGTCCGATAGTGTGACTCTTCACTGTAATATCAGTCTTATCAGAAATTGGGACGCGGTGATATCTGCGTTCCGGCAAGGGTATGCATGAATTCTTCGTAAATTTGTAAGACGTTAGTCGTAAGACGTCGAACTCGAGTTCATTCGCTGTGATCGATGTGAGGGACTTAAAACTGCGATCGAAACCGATAATTGTACTCAATGTATTTCGACTGTTGGTTTGACGCGACTAAATCAAAAGCATGTGATTTAGAGATGCGTATCGTCTCAGTCTTGCAAGCTAAATAAATATTAGGGTTAAGAAAACGACTATAACAAGGTATTCAGATTATAGGTGTTCGAAGTGTTTAGATACAGATACATAGATACGCATAAACAAGACGTGAAGCAAACATAATCCAAAACGACCGATTCATTAAATCACCGGATAAAAGAAAGCAAGGATTAACACACACAAATTATATACGAAAATATATAAATTTAAATATATATATACATAAATATAAATATATATTGTATGTGCAAAATTAGCTTGGTATAAACTTGAGGACACTAAAGAACAAATTTTAAACGTTGTGACCAACCAAATAGCTATTCAATTCGGAGAGCATTGAACGGCATGTATTTTTGTATCTAGCCACTGTATCTAGATATCGTAACTATTCCTATACACCGAGACCAAAAAGTCCGATTCATTGTAAAAACCACCACCGTCTGTGCAAATCTTCGTTTGGTTGCATTAATTGACAATATTTCTAGGCGGACAAGTTTATGGCGACCTAAGTGATTGTTGTTCGTAACTCACGCAATACAAGGCTCTTCCTCTAATAACTCTTAAGACTAGTCGGGGATAACTTTTGCCGGACTATCGGATCCTGACGCTGTGTACAATTTTTTCTTAAATTCACTCGTCGGAGCGAAAAAGTCATCCCCGAGTCAAAGGTGCATTTACAGATCTAGACCCGCTTCGAGGATCGATTTTCAGACTGCATACTCGTTCTGTTCCGTTGAGCGGACGCTTTTTTTATGCGATATGGTAATTTCTAGGCTTGCGGGTTGATCGAAAATTTGGACAGTTCAAAAGCGTATTTAGCTAAATTATAAGTATATGTGTGAGATTATAACTGCATTTATGGCCATGTATGATCATATCAGGACTGTTTATAATATATTATACTATATGGTCTAAAAAGTTGGAGGAGTATAAATTCCATGTTGTCACAAACACTCAATATCAGTACAGTTGTATATCTGATTTTGAGAAACTATTTCGTCGTAAAAAACCAAAGTGGGCTAATGAAAAACCCCTCAAACATTTACTCGTTCCATCTCAAATTGGGTCTGTCGACGATTCCAAAGTCACTGTGCCTCAACTGTATCTAGCAAATCATCATAACGATGCATAAATTGCAAGGCACTCCATTCTAGGCGTAACAAATGTCCATATTTTCAATGACAAATTGCACTGTTACACTAATACAAACGACCTGCAAGTATACACATCAAGTCGCTTAATCTCACGGCTGCTTAACGCACCGAATCCGACATCTTGATAACTTCATATGGTCATATGTGACTCATACGATAAATAGAATAGGTAATAATCCGGACCTTTTGAACTGTCTGAACAAAAAAATACTCGTCGCCAAGCCCAGTAATTTCGAACTCAGGTGCTTAGAGCCTAACGACTTATCGTCGCGTAACACAAGTCTACGTCAAACGTTTCGTTTGATTGCGTTTTAGGCGTGAATTCGCGACTTTTGATACCGCTGTTTTGCGTTTGCCCTTTAATTGTGCCAACGACGCAAGCGTCTTTTAGACAGCCGATTTTGTTTGCACCGCGAACTGTACATACGATTTCACCCCAAATCGACTCTGGCGCCATTCAGTATCATCATTCATTTCGTTAAGGAGATGCGAGCTGACAGCTCCAGCAGCTGGCGTTTCTCGAAAATCGACACGCGCTGCGTAGACTTTGGTTTGCACCTTGAATTTTCTACTCCGGGAAGAGTGTCGCGTATATTTTTGTAACGCTTTAGACGCGTCTTAGACGTTCTGTCACCTCAAAAGAAAGTTGTCGGTTTGCCCGCGAAACGTTCCGCGAATTGCATCTCGAGTCTCCTTAATCGAGTCCTGATCGCTTTGCCCAGTAGCCGAGAGAATTCAATCCGATTTGAGGAAAGTTGGTTTCAATTGGTTTGAATTGGTTTTGTGAATCTTTTGAATTTCCAATTCAAGCATACATGGCCCTCAAAAATTTAAATTAGCGCACAGGTTTTGAAATTGATTAGTTCCAACTTGGTTCAGTTTGTTGCAAACTGGAATACTGCAATTTGATCCAATTCATTCCATGTGAATTCAAGTCAGTATTATGATTATTGCAGTATTATGAACTATTATACTCCAGAAGCAGCAAGTTCAATTAAAGTACCCTTAAAAGAGTTAATGGGTGATTTACTCTGATCGTAGATGCGGAGTTGTCCTGATTCAACGTAATTGGTTCGGATGGCGTTGCTCTGACATTTTTCGGGTTCGTTCTTAAGGGAATAACACTCTTTTGCAGTGTGTCCTACTTTGTGGTAATGTTGACAGCTCTGTCTGGAGGACTGGGCCAGGTCATTCACGACATGAACACGTTTCTGGCATGTTTTGGCCTTCTTACAACTATTTGCAGTATTTCCATCCCGCAAAGGTGGCAAGTCACCGTATTGGAATCCTTGGTACGGGATGCTTTCATGGATGTTGTCGCATTCAAAAGATGACAATATCTGGTGTTATGCGTCGTCTCAGCACATATCATACAACCTGCCCAAGTTTGGCGAGACGCGAATCTAAGGGGTTCTTGGATTCGTATCTGGTTTTCTAATTTAATGGCTTTGAGACCTGCTTTAGTGAGATCCGCGTTATCTCCCGTTTCCGATGAATTTTCCTTCTTTAGACCCATTCGAAGTTAAGTAAGGTCTCATGATTAATTTCTTGAGTCTGTTCTGCGGCGATGTTCCCATTATTGGCGGTCTTTTTAGCTTCTATTATAGCTTTATCGAGAGAGCGTAGACGATTTAAATAAGACGAGATATCTTCGTCTTCTCCTTGAAATATTTGTTCAAGCTTTCCTCTCAACACTGTCGAGTTCACCGGTCACTTACTCCTGCTTTAGATTCAAATTTGGATTCGATTTTCAACGAGATTTTAGCGTTTTTTAGCGTGTCCTACCGGCTGCGCCAAATGTAATCCGTATCTTGCCAATTAATTAAACCATTCCGAAAAACATCCCACCTTTCCGCTATCACCAGTTGGTTGTCGGCTTGGTTTAAAAAGTTGGTAAACTCTCTAAGGGCACCTTCGTCCCAATTTAGGATTGGGGAATTTAATTTCGTATGAACTCTCATTGGCGTAATAGTTATTAACTACAGTGGAGTAAGTGACGTTCCCCGAGTTTACGCTTACAGAGTGATCTGCACCGATCGCTATAATTTTCGTGGACTCCTCTTTTACCACTTTTAATTTTGCTAGTTCTTCTAGGACGGAAAGACTTTCGTCCTCATAGATTTTTTCGGCCTCGTGCTTTCTTCACTAGTGACACGTCTTCGGCGGGGAGTGAATTGTGCTCAGTCGGAGCAAGTTGGTCCGACCAACGTCTACGGGAGAAAATGGTAAGTTAGGGAAATCAACTAACGGGAAAATCGTCAACTTAAAACTACCATTTTTTGGGGTCTGCGCTTCGACTTAACTGCCCGTGTTTAAAATTCCTGGCAACTGTTTCATATTTCCATGCAAATCGCGGATATATCCTGCAAAACCCTGGAAATATCCGTGATTTGCCTGGAAATGTGAAAAAACTCTCAGGATACCCAAAGGAATTGCTCGGAACATTTATCCCAGGTGGGGGATGCTTTGGTTGGATTAACTGGTCCCATCAGGATGGGGTGATTCTCGGCAGTGCTCAAGCAGGGGTTTCTGATAGTGTTTTCGGCTGACACTAAATAAATGCGTTGGGTTAATAAAGGTTGGTTGAATACTCAAAAGAGGAAAGTATGTTTGGACAAGAGAATTTTGTAAGGTCACCAATTTCTCAAACTTTGATTTTAGAAAGGATCAAGTTAGATTATTAAAATCAAAAATCGATGAGCGATAGCTTGACTGAACTTGAAACTTAGAGATGGATAGGATTTGAGTTGATTATCAGAATCAAGTATCGACGAGCGATAGCTTTATTTAATTTCATTCCTACCTGTCAAGCACACTGGTGGTTATCTTGTTCGTTGATGGTCTCCAGAAATGCTGCTCTGACTTCTGCTGGCTGAATTCGGCAGTTCCAGTTGGTTAGCACAGAACACTAGTGCTTAAGGCAGTTTGGCGACTGGGTGCCTGAGAGAAAGAATTAAGTTCTAAAGAAGAGGTTAAGGTTCAGGAAAGGACTTGAAAATGGTGTATGCTGCTTCCCAGTGAACCAGTTTGTCCCAGAATTGGCCAATAATTGCCCAAAGCAGTTTAATTGACCAATAATTGGCTGTTTATTGTCCAATTATTGACCAATTTCGAGCCAATCCCATATTTGGTTCACTGGGTTCACGATTCAACTTGAACTGGGGCTAGTTAGGAAAATGTTTCCACGGGGTAGACTGATTATAATTTTCGCCTCTTCCTCCTGGTAGTGATCAGGATGGAGTTTTTCACCAACTTGATTGGTCAAAAAATGGGAAGGTAAAAAAATTGGACCCAGCCAGGTTTGAAACCCATTTTGAGACAATCAGTATAAATGTCCAACTGCGTAAATATTAAAACAAACAGAATACACTATGATCGGAGTATTTCTGATAGAACCTGATTTTAATTTCCGTAATCTGTTCAATTTAATTTTGTACCTTTTTACTACTTGAAAAGCTTAGTTTCAAACTAAGCCTTTCAAATAGTAAACTCATCCAAAGCACAGTTTGAGCTGCATACATCTGAATAGGACTTTGTCGGATTGAATTGTTTCTGGCTGCCGGGTGGTTCCCCTGTCGATAAAGAAAGCGCGCGTCACGTTATCAAAAGTGTATCTCGTCGAGTGTTAGCCGGCCCATGCAATTCCGCCGATTTCTGCACTTGTATGTGATAGGTTAATAATAAATCTCTCAAAGCGAAGGCAAGCCCGGCCGCTTTTCATTTCATCAGCGATGCCATTCCGCGAACGCCCGGCGATGTAGGTTGATCGCGCCGTACCCATTTCCGTTCAATCAGGCTAATGTTCCGATAATTCGGAGCCTTCGGCCTCGCCTCGTCCACGCGTTTTTCTGACAATTATTTCGGCGTAATTAGCGCCCGAGCAAACGTGTGGTTAGCGCACGATCTATCAACGTCGGGACGATCGGCGCCGTCGAGGGGCGAACAAGGAAAAAAAGCACGCCGCCGCGGGGAAAAATGAGTCGCCGTTTGCGCGCGCTCAAGACGGAATTTACAAATCAGTCACGTGGACCTTGCGAGCCGCGATGTAGGGCTGCGATACGCACGTACATAATACGTTTTCGCGACCCAGATTCTATTTGGAGGTCAATCGGGATCACTCGCTGCGGCAGAACCTTTGCGGGGGCAAAAAAGCATCTTCGATCCTTATCGTCGACGGGCAGTTTTCCTCATTTGCAATGATAATTGACTCGTCGATGTTTACGCAAAGATTGCATCAAGTTTACGCAAAGTTGTCGTCGGAATTAAAACGACTTACAGCGAAATTCCTTTTATCTTAATCAATTAAAAAAAATCTGCATCAATTAAATTTCAAAACTAACAAAACGACGATTTCCAGCGTAAATTCAATTCGCGAATTGCTCTTTAATAAAATTCGAAATCGTAAAAATCAATATTAATATTTAAATCTCTCTATCGAATGTATCAGTATTACTTTTAGTTTCCTTAAATTCGAATTGAAATAATTCTATTGTAATTGATTTGGTCGATTTTCCATCGATCGAGTTCGCAGAAAAACTTCAAGTTCGCATTGTGAATTTATAATTAAATTCAGTCACGTTTGGTGGGTCGTAAAAAGCGGAGCGAATCCGCGTCAATGAATTCAAGCCCGGAACGTAAAGCACGTAAAAAAGGGCCGAAGAATTGGCGGCGTTGCGTATTAGATATCGGCGCGGGCGCGATGATCATTCTCGCCGTGAAAAGTCGAGGCGGCCGAGTGACGGTCAGTAAGAAAGCGCTCGCGCTTACGCGAAGTCGTCGTGCCGCTCGCCGCTCGCGCGATACCACGTTATGCCGCTGTGATCGTGCGCCACACATTATTGTCAATGTTTCTCGACACCCGGACGCTCGACAACTCAGGTAACATTTGCGGCTTTTCAACACTTACGTTTCAATTTGTAAACAATCGTTATAACCTTTCAGTGTTACGCGAAAATTATTCTGCGGAAAGTGTTATCGAAAATTCGTTCCACTTTTGTAGACCTTCTACGAGGAAAAAGGTGACTGAAATTTGCGAGATTTTGTTTATTTTCTAAACAGATAATGTTTAACGTTACGCTTGTGCTGTTGTGGCGTTCTGATAAATATTAATAAATATTTCGTAAACAATGCTGAATAGTCAAACGTATCCATTATTTCGACACATCAATGCCGAAACTCACATAAATTTTCATTACATTCAACCCAATCTTTTCGCAATGCAAATTATAAAATAATTCATGCAAATCAGCATCGATTTCCTTATTGTTCCCAGTTTCTCATAACCACAACGCATAATTCACACGGGATTGCAGTATTACACATGTAAATAACGTTTCCCACTAAACTCCCTTAAACTGTCTTGCTTAATGCCAAACAACCAATTGAACTCCATCAAACGCGGCTTTTATGGTGTAACTCGAGCAAGTTTGTACCAGCTTTACATCGCGTTGGTTACAATTACGACCGCAAAACAAATGGCGTTTCTTTTACGATCATAATGTTTATTTCTCGCGCCTAAGTGCGTACATCGTGTTAATCCAATTAAAGTGCACTTAATCCGCGTCTAATTTCGCAGAACAGCTGGTTACATTCCCGCGCTAATTGTCTATTAAAAATGCCGTGCGTACATAAAACTCGTCGGACTTTCCGACAATCCGAGCCGCGTCACGCAGAGCCTAAATTCGTCGTCGATTTTCCATTTCCCCAAACTGCAAAAAACGACCTGTTTGCCTTAATCTAACAGTAATTGTTGGAAAAGTGCTGCTTGACTTCTCACAACACTGCATTTGAATGAAATCGATAGACGCTTTTCAGGGCCGAAAGGATCGAACGATGAAGCTTAAAAATATGAAGACAGATGTCCGGAAGCAATGCGTGATGTGGGTATATCGATCAACGATATACCCGTTCCATAGGCGTATACATTCCGGTCGTCGATTCCCCGTCAATTCCCGCAATTCCTTCTGCACCGTTTGATCGGTCCCGTTCCAGTAGAAGGAGTCCTCCGAGAGAAAAAACTGCATTAGCACGTTTTCCAAATCATTCTGGAATAATTAACCCGCGAAAAAAATCAGTCTGAGTCAATTACCGGTAATTTCAATAACTAATCCCGGACTTTCTATTCGACACAGACACCTTCGAGAGAAAATATACAGAGACAATTGAAACGAGGTGAAATTTACATTTCCAATTTCTTTGTTTGCTTTTACCTTAATTTTCAGTTGCAATCGGTCATTATCGGGATGGGCGGCGTTTCTTTGGTCGCTGTTGCGTAAAAGTGACATTTTTCACGACCAAACGGTTTCTGAGCCCAAGTTCCAGTAAATCGCACCATTAACTCGTTTACGTCCATCTAGTTGCCCCTCCCCCGTCGATGCTGTATTGTTGTTGTAAAATGGTAAAAGTTAATTAACAGGCTAGAAAAAGTCGAGCAGTTCAAAGTCAGAGTCCTCGCGCTTGTGTTTATTTGAGATTATATAAAATGGTCGTGCCACGTTTTTGCACATTAACAGCACATGTAACGCTACCGGGCGATAATTAAATCACGCATTGTTACACTTGTTGCTCAACGAATTTTGACTTAAATTGGCGCAAATTAAGGGTATACCATTATGAGTTTAATGAGTGAGGAAGCACATTTTTCGGTATTGTAATAAGCTTCTTTAGCAAAGAAGGTCAAAAGACCTTCTTTACTAAATAATAGGTAAGCAAAAACATTCTATTAGCATTATTATAACCTTGAAAGAGTATTTATTAAATTATTAGAAAAAAGTTAACATATTTTTTTAATCTTCGAGTATCGTTGTATACATGTTAACCGCTAATTACAATTAAATCATACTGTATCATTAAAATATTGGAGAAAAATGATTTGAATTTGATTTTTCTGTTTTATTCAATTAAATAGCATTTTTAAGTGTTTCAGAACAGCAATTTTTAGGAGGGTTTAAATAAATTATTTATTCGAAAATTCATAATAGAATAACAGTGTGTAAATATTATATTCTTCTTACAGTAATACTAATTTAAACAAACATAACATTATTACCATGTTATTTAAATATCGTATAAGTAGTATTTACAACATTATAAAACAAGAAAAGTTTACATTATTCAATCTTTCTTTGAATTGACTTCTATAAGAAAAAATATTGAAAACTAAATAATAAAACATTGCAGAAGATATCTATACGTAATATTTGCACAAATACGTTCTACTGTTCCATTTACTTTACATTATTTGCATTTAATAAATTGAAGATTGCAGATATAGTGGTTCACATTTCCGATAGACTATATAATTAATTCTCCAAGAAATTTTTATCGCAATCTTTCTTGATTGGACAAATTCAGTTAAACTAATCCGGCTTTGCCTCTTACAAAGACAACAACCGCATTAAAGTAGTTCGGACGACACAGACACTAAACAAAACAAAATCTAATCAAATCAGCAATCACTGATGTGAAAAATGTAAATAAAAAGCGAAATGTTACCAAAAAGATCCCAAATTGATTTTATCTTTACTTATTTTTATATGAACTGCATTTTCAATAATTGCATTTATTTCGAACTGTCTGCTATCAAAATAAGTACTATCTAACCAAAATTACACGTCTTCAGACAAGAAAGGATGGAAAGGTATACAATTTTTCACACAAATAACATGTTCATGATATTGTCTTTACGTGAGATAGATTTTAATTAACATTTCAACGAATTTCCAACGAGTTTTCTTACGGTCCAAAGCATTCTCCATAGCCTGTGTTAAAAGTGTAATTTCGGAAATGAATTTTTTCAAAATTTAATCCGTTAAGGGTATGTTTTAAGCACATTAATATAGTTAGAAACACTTATTCTATTAAAATATGTGGGTTTTAGAAAAAATTCGACGAATTTTATCAGGCGACCTAACTACTTTAATGCACCCCAACTTCCTTGCTAGAACTATAATTTTGGTATAGAAATTTATACCTAAACGATATATAATGTACGTATACTATAGATATATCAGATATTTTTTTAAATACTGTTATATCGGGGATCCCAACATCGCCAATCGTCTCAACAATTCAAAATCAAACAAATAAAATATCCGATCGGAACAGCATCCAAATTGCGCAACAAACGAAACCGGTTTACATAACCGCCCCATTCAAATTAACCTTATCAATCGGATCTCGGCGACAAAAAGGCCGCCTCCTCGGACTATATTTAAAATCCCGCGTCACGCATCGGAAGCGCCGCCTGCCGAAAGCGCGAGTCCGAAGGCACTCGGCCAAAAACGAGTTCCGGTTTCGTCCGGTCGCATCCCACGTGGCAATTACTCGGCGCATTGTCGATAATTAAAACAAAAACCGGCAACGAAAATCATCGCTCAGACAAAAAACGACGAAAAAAAACCCGACCGACGGAAAAATGCTAGATACGGGCATAACGCGTTATTTGATGGCGCGCTAGATTTGCCGGGACTTCCGCCAGTGTGTCTCACGCGGATGCACACCGCAAACAAGTCATTAGTCTCGCTCAGGAGGAACGCGATGCAATACGCGACACAAATGCGAAGTTTTCATCCTCCTTTCGGGTTAATCACACCTTTCGGGAGGATCCTGTTGGGAGGAAGCGACGGAAGGAGGAAGGAGAAGAGGAAACGGATGAGGTTAGGGGAGGGGAGGGGGCGCTCCCCGCACTTTCCCGCTCGACGGCTCAAATATTAATTGCTGAATATTTGGCACGCCTGGCGGCGGGGAAAAAGAAATCATTCATGTTTCGAAAGCGAAACGAAGAAACGGCTTTGTTTTCTTTATGTAACGATGCAATTAGGATCTCTTTTTAATTGCGTTCGGTTTCTTCGGGGGGAGGGGAATGAGATATATTGATTCAAGTCAGTTTAGAAAGACATTTAAATTTATACGCCATGGAAAGTAAATAAATTGAAATAATAACAGAAAGTCGAGTTTGCGACTTGTATGGGATTTATTGGTACATTTAACTTCAGACTGAGAGTAGAAGAAAGTAAATAATTGTGTTGTTTTTTCGTCTTAGGCTTTTTATTTGTTTTTTACGGTTGACAGGTAATTTGTTGAAAATAAGAGTCTCTTTTTGCTGCATTATTCTTGGCAGTAAAGTTGAAGGCACAATTACAATTCTGATCTGCGTCTCTGTAGTTTATTTGATAAAATATATCGCTGCAATAAAATATAATTGTATTTATGCATACAATACAATTATGGTGCAATCCACCGGCAAGAAAGAAAATGTCAATATAAACGTAATCATAATAACGCGATATGCACCGAACTTTATGCCCGCAATTGCATCAATATAGAACTGTGATATGGTTCCAACGAGTTTTCCAATGATGACAAAATTATAACAGTGCGATACGAGCATAAATTTACGACGATAATTCGACACTGATTATTGTAAAAGACTATTACAATACTATTTTATTGATAAATTTATATTTAAAAATAATAAAATATCTTACATTTACAAAACGTAGAACGGATATTAAAAATGGAACGCTTTAATCGCTTGAAATCACATTGCTGAAGTTTGGTCGTTGTCGATATTATTCCTTAATAATAGTGCAAATATGAACATTCTCATTTCAACATATTATTGTTAAATAATACTGTAATAATTGCCCCAATACGTTTACGTAATTAATTCCTGTCATTTTGGCGACGTTATACATTCACTTACTGCACAACTGCTCGATTTATTATCCTCATAAATGCCCATTATTGTTGTTCTATCATTGCAATATTTTTCGATCTGGGATATCACTTTTACAAGAAGTTTCTCAACATTATATTTGTTAGAAGACGTTTGAAACGGTGTAAAGACAGTGTTAGGTAAACATTTAATGTGTTGAAAGTTCTGCAGGTGCTCCGCGTCGCTTCGAAGCAGTGGGAATTTGATCTAATAAACGGAATATTAGATGATGGCTGCTCGTTTGATCGTAAGTTACATAGAAGGGTGTGCTTTACACTGCATGAGTACGGAGCTATCGAATTCAATTTGTGATTTAATCTACTATTAGAACTTTTAAGCCACTTCGTTTAAAGATTCAGTGACTGTAAGAAAATATTTTATAGAAATAGATATTCCGATTCAGAAATTCAGAATATACTTTAGACTGATACAGTATTCCTTTTATTGAAATTAAAATGAATATGAAAATCTGTATAATTACATTGAATGTTGCTTTAGATACTGAAGAGGATGAATGATTTATCGCGAATGCGATACAAAAATCTTCTTCAAACTTAATGTGAGATAACTATCATGGAATCGCAATAAGTTAATGTTTTATTTAATACTTTAATTTGATTTATTTGATGTTATATTATATAATTTCTTTGCTACGGTGAACTCATGTGATGCACATTAACTTTCCATAGTAATGTTGCAAAATTTGTGTTCGAGATATGAGTTTGTAATAAAATAATTTGTATTACTTAAGGGAGGTTCTCATGTAGCAGCTCAAAAAATGGCCTAACTTCGGAATTTTTTTCCGCGATTATGGAAGCGCGCTGAAAAAAACGAGATAGGGATTCGGAATGCTTGTACAATGAACTTTATTTCCTGAATTTTGTAAAAAATTCAGGAAATTCAGGAAACAAAAATAAAACAAAATGGCGTGAGGCATAATTAAACAGGCCCATGTCAGCGAGGAATCGGTCGATGGTGTACATCGTAGTGTCTCAGTAACATTCTGAAATCAAAAAAGGACAACAGGGTAAAACAGTTGAATAAATTTGAGGGACCATAGACCTAAAAAACTTGAAAAAAAAACAAATTTTGACTTTTTGGCACTATCATGAACTTTTAGATCGATTTTTCGGCCTTTTATTTCCACTTCAGAGGCCCATAAAAAATAGTTCAAACAAACAATTTCTCAATTTTATATGTCTATGCTCCCAAAAAAAAGGTTTCCTTTCGACTGGCGAAAGGTAGACATTGTTTCGTTGACCCGTTCTCAAATGAGAGTGTACACCGTGTTGAAAAATCACGTTTCGAG
>JABFPB010004888.1:0-14142 GCA_022817645.1 Ceratoteleas bidentatus
TTAGAGTGCCGAAAGCGACAGCTTTCGGCACGAGAGCCTAATTAGTTCCACTTTTGGCCGCTACACTGACGTGAAAAGAATTTTAAGTATATTGTGAAGCCATTTGGCGAAAAAAATTTTTTAATCATATTTTTATAAGTCGAACCTTTGCAAAAAAAATGAAAAAAAATTTTTTTCCTCTTCTGACCTACCTTTACAGGAGCTCCAAATCATTTTGAGTTACAAAGAGTATTTTAAGGTTTTGTCGACGGGAATTTGATGAAAAAATTGTTTTTGATTTTTTACCAAATTTTATACAGTGGATTTTTTTAAACACTTTTCTAAAATTGTGACGTAATTATATGATCAGTCTATGTTACTAGACTACGTAATTATCCAGGTCACCCTGGATGATTTTGCAAAATCAATAAGCTGGAATATAGGTGCAAAAACCTAAAATAAAAGTACAAATCTAAATTAGAAATCTAGGCCTAATTTATTACATAATCAATCTAATCCGAATAGTTATTCCGAAGAAACTGTCAAACTCATGTAAACAATTAGAACGGAGTGAATATAGTTTCAAAATGGAGGGGACGCGTGTTTCGGAAACGGGCCTCTTTAGAACACGATTCTATTTAGGCTCTACTGTACTTTAAAAATATATATGAAATTATTGTTTACATTTAAATTTCTCGAAAGATTCCATCTTTTTATTTTGCAATATTTTAAAATTAAAAATTGTTTTTAATTTTTCAAAATTGTCCATACATTGTAATGGCGAATCTGCCGTTTGGCAGATTCACGTTACGTTGTTCTTATCAAACTAAAACATAATAAAACACCAAGAAAATACAAAATAAACAAATCGCGTTTATTTGCGAAAGTAATGCGGGTTCGCCACTCCAAATATGTCGCGGTCGCGGTTCTGTTAGGGATTTGATCCCCAAGAATAAGCGGTCGCGACATGGAGCAATCACCAACCTCAGCAGAAGCTCCACAGGCCCACGGGATGGACACAGGCAATCCCGAGCACTGGCACGGCCGCGGGAAAATGGCACGGGGAGTCGCAGGCACAGCGGGGACACGGGCTCCCGAAGCCGAGGGCACGGGCGCCTGAGCGCGGGCACACGGGCACACGGGCACGGGAGAACAGGCATAGGCGCGAACACCCGGTGTCATGGTCACACGGGTAAAGGGGACCAACGTCCGAACTCGGGACTTCGCGGGGACTCGAGGTCGACGCGACAAACGGATGACGCAAATCTCCACCGCAACCAAATAACTAACCGCGACGCAACTTGCATTATTTTCGGAATGAAAATTTGAATACAAACAATGGGCTCTGTAAAGCTTGGCTCTGAGCAGCCCCGGTTGGCCGTGGTGTGCTGGTGGAGAAATCGGTCAGGCTTGGCTCTGGGTGGCCCCGGGTGGCCGTTTCTCTCGGGCGTCGTACATGCCCTGGGAGGAGAGGTGCGGTCATGCCGTGTGGTTTGCTCGAGAGTTCTGTAAGGCCCAAAAAGGAGTTTCCCCGGTCGGCCGTTTTGCTTGGGCGCTGTGTCATGCCCTGGGACTAGAGCAGCGGTCGCACCGTGTGGTTAGCCTGAGTTCGGGCATCTGGTGTGGCCCTTTAGTTTGACCAACTGTGGATTAGAGGCCCCGGTAGGGCATTTTTGTGCGGACGGTCGGCCTAGCAGAGGCCGACCTACATCTACCAAGTATGAGCCCTGTTAAGGTCAGACCCTTTAGTACCCGTGCTAAAATGGTATCCATTGGCGGCCGACGTTCGACGCTTAGCTCCCTCCTGCCCCGAGATACATGTAATGCCTATGTCAGGAGAAAATAAAATTAATTTCGTAAAACAAGCCTGATATGAATATCATTTCGAAAACCCCCCGCGTTGGAATGGTGTCGGGACCCGTGTCGGTAACAATCGGAATCAGGAAAGCAAACGGGTCTCTTGTAACAAATTAGAACAAAGTAATTAGAAAAAGAAGATACAAATAATTTTAAATAGGGTTTTGATCCGCCTGGCAGCGCAAAATCGTAACATTGCAGTTTTGGAACACGAATTCAAAAAGCCGTGTTACAACTCCCCGTTCCCTAAACTTCCCTTACCAGGCTGGTGAAATCCACTCAACGCCACCATTCAAGGATCAAAACCCAAACTTAATTTTTGTAAATTAAAATTAATTTGAATAACGCAACGGACGTAACAAACTTAATTTCGCGTACGCAACGCTCCACTATAAACGGGCTTAACATCCGCCACTGAAACTGGGCCCTTTACTTGTCCCTCCAAAGTGGACAACTCTACCACAACCGGCGAAATAACGCGAGACACAACATATTTTGTGTCTCAAATTTTTGGCACAATTTTCCCGCAATTCCCTTGGCCGTGGAAGATAACACATGTTGCCTCCGCCAAACCAACTCGCCAACTACGTACCTGACATCGCGATGCTTTTGATTATAATACCGCGCTTGGCGATCGCGAGCCTGATCAAGGTGCAGCGTCACTAAATCACGCAATTCGCTAAGTCGCAAAGCTCTATCCGACCAGGCTGGAATATCCGGTTCCGCTTCCTTGCTAACAGGTTCCTCGCGACGACGCAACGAAACAACTCCTTTAGGTTCGCGACCCGAATTCAAAAACGCCGGACTAACCTTTAAAGAGCTATGTACGGCGGTATTGTACGCAAACCTAAATTCGGACAGATGTTCGTCCCAAACTCTATGGTCTCTATCGATAAAGGATGTCATCATCGTTTTCATAACGCGATTTACCCGCTCCACCGGATTGGCCTGGGCATGATACGGGGGCGTAAACGAATGAATCGTCCCAATTTTCTCTAAATAACTCGCAACGGCTCTATTCGCAAACTCAGTACCGTTATCTGTAAGCAAAACCTCCGGTGCTCCCCATCGGTTTACTACCAGGTCACCAAAAGCTGACAGAATTGACCGGGCATTCGCTTTACGCAACGCAATTGGCTCTATCCATCTCGTAAAGAGATCCATGAAAATCAAAACATACTCAAAACCTTTCTTCGATTTTGGGAACGGTCTCATTACGTCAGCCGCAACAACAGTCCACGGCTGGTCTAAGACCCTCTTACCCAATAACCCAGCCGGTAACTGCTGCTCTACCTTACTCTGCTGACATATCTCGCAACCTCGAACCCAAACGGAAATGTCCCGGTACATTCCCGGCCAATAATAACTCAACAAAGCTCGACTATAGGTTTTCTCTAAACCTAAATGACCCGCTTGAGGATCCTCATGAATTTCCGCAAAGATCTCGACTCGTCTCTCCGAAGGCAGGACCAATTTCCAAGCCTCTAAATCCGGAAGGATGGGATCTACAATGGGATTAGGCTTGAAACAATACAGTTTCCCATCCGCCACCTTCTAATCACGAAACTTTCTTGGAAATTGCTCCACATTCTTCACCTTTTGTATATACCAGCTGTCGGCACTCTCGCAAATCTTCAGAACTTCCTCAGTCTCTTCTTCCTCAAACATACGCGACAGGGCATCAGGTACGTGGTGCATACTTCCCTTGCGATGCACAATCTCGAAATCATACTCTAACAGCTCTAGACCCCGCGCCAATCCACCAGTAGGATTTCGCAAATTGTGAAGCCAACGCAAACTACTATGGTCGGTTATCACCGTGAAGTGATAACCGACGGTGAATGAGATCTGATATCAATTATTATCTAACAAAAATAATTGATATCAGATCTCATTAAGATCTGATATCAGATCTTGTGTTAGATCTCAAGTAGATCTTACTTCCGCATTTTGGAGTGGATCTAATGTTAGATCTAATATGAAATCTAACTAAATTTCTCATCTCAGCTGCGGAGCATGTAATCTACTAATAAAACTGATAAATTTCTAATACATATCCTAACACCAGATATCATATAAAACCTCATACATAATTCATATGAGGAACGTTGTCGGATTTCTATCACTAGTCGATACACTAATCTTTATCCTTCAGATTATATACGAGATTTTATATAATGTTTTGTGTTAGGGTATATATTAGATATTTATCGGGATTATTAGTAGATTACATGCTCCGTAGCTAGGGAGATGAGAAATTAAGTTAGGTTACATAATAGATCTAACATTAGATCCACTCCAAAATGCGGAAGTAAGATCTACGTGAGATCTGATATCAGATCTTAATGAGATCAGATGTAAATATTTTTGGTAGGGACAAATCGTCTAACCGTCAGTGGAAATTATTGTTTCGGTACATGGATAACTTTATCGGGCGTATATTCTTAACGTAAGATGACTATTTCTTTAGAGTGTAAGGAGAGTCGAGTGTACTTCTTTGAACATGTTAATACCCAAAACAGGAAGTAAGTTCAAAGTCTGCTGCAATACAGTTAGGTTTTGCTAGCAATATTAGGATTTAGTAAAAAAAAGTATACTTTTTTTCAAGAATATGCTTACATATTTTTTAATAAATTGAACAGAGCGAAATTCTGTGGTTTTCAGAGAAGACTCTTACAGGGTGGCCAGAGTCTGGAAAAGTCTGGAAAACCTGGAAAAGTCAGGGAATTTTTGTTGTCAGAGAAAACTCATGGAAATGGCAGAGAATTTCGTCAGTTGTCAGGGAAAAATTGTTGTTCAATATCAGAATTTAAATAATGTTTAAAGTACTAGATTTTTTAGTGTTTTGCATTCGATTTGCGGGTACCCACAAATTCCCAAACGAAACACAGCTTTTGGGATTTAATGGGAAGTTTAAAAAACCAAATTTTCTACGTGTATTATGAAAATTTGTAGAACATATATGGAATTTCTCAAATGTACTGAGAACCGTAATCGGAAAGTTTGCTTTACACATTTCCCAAATCAGTCACAAAATTCCGTAAATGAATGTTTTGACAAAGAAAAAATTGTATTCCCCGAAAGAGGAATCGAACTCGGAATCTTACGTTTCCGAAGACATGTCCTTTAACCACTTGGCCATGAAGCTTTCTTACGCTAAATAACAACTTTGTGTACACCCAGTTAGTGATCAATTTGGATTTCTCAGTGTCAGCAAAGTTGTTATTTAGTGAATACAAAAAATTTCGGTTCCAAAATTCCCATTACCCCGACGGAACCGAGAGCTCAAAAACATTTGGTGAAGGTTTCTATTGTGGTTGTGTGAAGGTTCCGGGAAGGTTCTGAACGTTCTGTAAACGTTTATACAACGTTCAAATTTCCGCCGACAAAGTTTCTATTACGTTCTCTAAACGTTTGTGGAAACGTATGCTAGGAGATATCAACAATAAAGCCTTGTTTACATATAAGTCTCGTAGCTCAGTGGTAAAGAGTCCTCTTCGCATTTTGAAGGCTTGAGTTCAATTCACAGTGATATCTTTTTTTAAGAGAGTAAACGTTTCAAAACATTCTATAAACGTTCAGGCAACCTTTCAATTATTTTAAAAATTCTTAAAAATAAAAAAACAGTAACGCAAAAGTTTGTGAAGCGTTTGGGCCACGTTGAGACAACGTGACCCTTTTTTCTGTAAAACGATTTCGTTTTACAGTAAAACGAATCGTTTGACAGTTAGATTACAATCGTCTTGGAGATGAATCCCTTTTATCGTAAAACGGACATTTTTTAGAGTGTACTTCTACATCCCCGGTAGCTATCGTGACGTATCGCCGATGTACCGGATTGTGCCGACGTCGTACGCCGATGCGAGGCCGACTTAGGACCAACGTCGTAAGCTGACGTCATTATTTGTGACGTCAAAATTTCAGATATGTGAAACTTTACAAAATTTCGCTGGCATATAACACCATATCTGCAAATAATATATTTTCGAAGTATTTTTGCTTAGTTCCTTATGGCCATAAACTAATATTTCAGATAATTACACATTTGAAATTGAGGGAAGTATGTATTTCAATTTTCTGGACCGACGTAGACTTGCGACGTTGGCCCGATGTCGACATACGACGTCGGCCCGACGTCGACATACGTCGGATAACTTGACTTTATACTTGACGAATAAAAACTGTCGCAAGCTTCGTCGCAGCAATTCGCGGGTTAAACGACCGAGTCGAATTCGCAGAGCTTGCTTAAAATCACATATAATCGTCGCTGATTGTGGTCGCAGGCAAACAGTTGCGCAATGCACGAAATGGGCGTTGAACTATCGACGACACGGGGCTCAGATTTCGGCCATGGAGAACGATGACGAAGTCGATCATATTTCATTAATGTGACCGGGCTTCGAATTCAATGCCAGCGTAACGAGTCGACTTTCAACGAGCTATAGAAAAAATAGCGCGCGTCTTGAAAAAACACCTCGCGACGCATTTTTCGCCCTCTCAGGATCTGGCTTCAATAACGCGAACGCAACGAAAACAAGCGCTCGTCAATTCGGCCATGTTTTCAAAATTGGAGCACAGTCTGCGTGTGGCACGCGAGACGGAAAAAAAGTTGAATGAAAAATAACGCCGAGAAAATAACACCGGCGCCGAGAGGAAAAGTGAAGATTAATGAAAGATATTAATAGATTGGACGGGCTGTTTGTACAGTAAAAAATCAAAGTTGCGGTAAAAATACGCCTATCAGAGGTTAGTATTTTTCAGACTCGATCAGATTGATAGGCGAGTTTTATGGCTCTGCTTCCAAAGTTCGCGTTGGAATTATCGCGACTTTTATTTTGCTATGATAAAATGATTTCATTCAAAAGTCTATTTATTCCCGCGAAACTATGTTTTATGAAGCTGAAAACGAGACTTTCGAAGGGACAACTTCAATGTACGGACCAGGGACATAAATCAGCATAACCCTATGAATAGACTGAAATAAATAATGCATTTGAATTGGTTCTAAATATGTAAAAATGCTTTAGTGTTTTTGATTGTACAAGGATAGGATTAGATTTAAAACACTTTAAAAACTAATATGCAATCCTTTTTATGTCACAAAAACTTGTTTTATTTCAAAGAAAATGTGTCCACTTATTATTACAAACAAAAACTTTTATGAAACTACATTGTCTCAATTTGATTTTATCAAAAACAAATTTGTCACATTTAATTAAGATTGCATCTCGGGACTTGGCACGGCTCTCGAACGTGAATTTCGGTATTCCATTCATGTCATGCGGTATGTATCCTCACGTGCAAAATGACCGGTGCAAGCAAAAGCAATTCGAACTCAGACGAATCATGGACTTCAGTAGAATAGTGAAGCGATGTTTGTCACTGCGTTTTACATGGATAATAAAATGATTGTTCGATAAATTGATCGAGATAATACAATGCGTGGACTTTACAGTGATATTTTGATAACTTGACCGTAATGATATAATGCGTGGATGGTAAAATCATTTTTTTCTATATTTATTTTTCGATAATATGACGGTTGTTATAAAATACATCGATGATAAAATTCATCAATGATACTCTGACGGAATGGTGTTAAAAACTTGTAATGCCTTATTCACATATAAATATGTAAGAACTACCTTGAATTAGTTGCACAAGTAAACTAATCAGAAAACCACTTTTTCCCGATAGACATTCGATATTTTTGGCGATCAATGAGATGCGTGTATTAGAAGAAAACATGTTTTTCCCAACCACATTGATTCCACCGCGATAACTTTGAATTTTCAATTGCGAATTAACTTTTGAATAAATATTCGATGTTTTTTTTCACGGTGGGACGAAATAGAATTCTGTGTTGCTTTTGTCAGATTATAAAAGTTGATCATATTTTGTTCGGTTTTCATAAACGGAACGAAAAGAAAGGATTTTCCATTTCTTTGATATATAACGTGAACCTCTTCAAAACTGTAACGCGCCGTATCATGCTCCATCTCAGTATTACATTATCATTCTAATCCCCTTTGTGACTCGGAATCTTTACGTACAAAAAGGTCGTGCATGATCGCGCATAAATTCCAATCTTGATCACCAATCTTTATACTTTCACATTTCAACCGCTTTACTTTCCGCGGAAACCCGCGATCCTTTTTCTATCGCGATTTAACTAACTGATTTACTTCCTTGCAAGATGTATACATGTGTATAGAGTGTAGGTTCGGTCTAAATACTAATTTAGTATTTTTCAGTCATCACATTTTTCAAATAATATTCAATTTTATATTCAGTTAAAAATGCATCTCGTTTAAAAATAAGTTTTGGAAACTTATTTTTAATTGCAAATGATATATAAAATTAATGAATATCTCATACAGCCAAATTCAACATATCTAGTTAAATATATAATTCGATTCACTTAAACCAATGCCAGAACTGATGTGATGGTAGACGTAAAACAGAAAAATGCGATAAACGTCTTGGCACATTAAGATCATCTATTTTCAATGGCCAGTCACGTAGCTTGGTGTAACTTTTTCCAATTCCACAGATCGCACAAAATATCCTAATCCATTTCTTCTCGACTACCGGTTCAGGTTAGTAGGTTTGGTCCAGGGAATTAGAGTAGGTTAAGAATGTTTATCTTGCGAGCGTTTGATTCGCTTCTGGCCCAGATCCAAAGAGCCATCTAACCGAGCACAGTACGTATGGGAGTGAGTCGAACACAGAGAGAGGGGGGCAATTATAATCTGAACATGGGTCGAATACATCTATAGATGGCGCACGCATTAGTGCATGTAATCCGTATGACGCGCATATGTTGCAATTTTAGGCGCAGTTAGATGTTCTTATAGGTTTTTCGTCGGTTGCGTTTAATTTCTAACACATTGGTTGCTTCGAGTACCGTGGTTATCTTTCGATGGAACTTTTTGTATCTAATTTCATTGAAACGAATCGAGAATAGACATTTGGTAACGATGGACATTTATGGGAGTTATAAAAAACTTTCAATTTGGGGACATTTTGGCAGAATAAAAGACTTGAATGGTTAGATGAAGAGAGATTTTATCGTGCGTAAAACTGACAGAAACATAAGATACGATTCAGCTGCAAGTTTTTCAACATCTTCTTTGATAACAATGATACAATATGAGAACGGTTTAATATTTGTAAAAGAATTCTTCAGAACTACTTGTCGGACTAGCAGTATCCGTTAAAATGGCGTTTGTTAAGCCTCAAGCTCATTCTTAAGCATGATAAAGTAACTTGTACATCTTTCATTGCTAAAAAAAAATTTATTTAAATTTATATAAATAGTTAAAATGAATTCATTTACTTCTTTTCTATTTAATTTTATTTAAAAATGGAAACAGAATTTTTTTGTGGCTTAAAGACCGTAATTTTTTATAATTCTACTATACTGCTGGTTCCACACTGAGAAAAAGTGGAGTTAGGCCAACTCCGACAGTAGTGGAAAATAAATCACTGCCGTCGGTGTTGGGGTAACTCCGAATCGGAGTTTGTGAAGCTCCAATTCGTAGTTGCCCCTTCTCCACTTGTAGTAGTTAGTCAAGTGGACGCGGAAAAAAATCGTGTCGAATTCACAGCAAACCTTGTTCTGTGATTTTTCCAGGACTAGGTTTTCTGATACCACAATATTTTTTACATGTGATTATACCAAGTCTTAACCTGCAAATTTGACAAGAAGTCTGGTCGATCCCGCAAGACTTTTTTCAGTGGAGTAGGGGGTGATTTATTTTCCACTACTGTCGGAGATGACCCAACGCCGGTAAATCATGGAACATAGAAGTAATTATATTTTGCAAAACGATTTTTGCAAAAATCTTTTTGCAAAAGAGTATCATGTTGTAAAAAATCGTATTGTAAACTGCGATGCCCTATTGGTCGAAATAGGAAAAGCCTTTACTTGAGATATTGCAAAACTTTGAAAACGTCAAAGAAACTTTATTGAAGTATTGACACTTAAAGTGATTCCTCAAGTCTACTGCCATGGAATTAGTCTTTTTAATTGCTGCTGTTAACTTTTTTCTCAAAAAGATAACAGTAGACGTCTTACTGAGTTAAAAAAGAATTACAAAATTCATAATTTAAAATATTCACTCAGAATTAAAGATTTGACCGGTTATACATATTTAGAACCATTAATTGTATGTTTTATCGGTATAAATTGACGAAGCATTAACTCAATGGTAGCAGACTTGACAAATCACCTTAAGGGTCTGTTAAATAAAATTGCAAAACGTTTAAAGTATTTCGAAAAATTGCCAGAGTTATAAGCCTGGAAGAAACATTTTAGCAATTGTCTAGGTAACAAGCCCCGTAACGTTCAGTTAAAACAATATTTATCCAAGTCCGCATCCCCATGGGAACATAACTTCCCCGTCACCTCAACACTACCGCTAGCAAAAAAACAACACAAATTATTCCAGGCAATCGCCCGGCGGCGTGTTTTTCAGTCGTTCCCCTCGATAACCCATCATCGAATCATTTGCAGCATTAAATCCATGAGTTGTGACTTTTGTTGGGCAGAGGCGAGAATGACAACAGCGAGAGGGGTGGTATGTTTCCCATCCGGGTGAGGGGAACGGGAGGGAGGAGGGGGTGCCGCTACCGACAGCGCAAGTGTCAGTGCATGTAAAGTGCACGTATACGTGCAGCGCCGTCAGAGTCAGAGTCACAGTCATGGTCACGCTTGGAGGGTTGGACAGCATGAATGCGAAACCGCGGCGGCCGGAGAGAGGGATTTTACCTCGCGGTACCTGAATACCGACGCCGCGCGGTATAGTGCGAATGCTTCTATCGACCCCCCTCCTTCAAACCGCGTCTCTAATTTGCCATAGTCCCCTAGAGGGAGTGGGGGTTGGCTACCCCCACTCCCTCCTTGTATGTTTCAGAGCAATAAGGTCTCCACTCATGGAAAAATGTAGTATTCCCAACCATTAAATGTTTAATTCATAAAGCATAGTCACACTAACTTTTAAATGTGTTGTTATTGTAACCATAAAAATGATTCGAGCAATTATAAAAATGGTTAGTACAACCATACAATAGTCCCAATAATAATAAATAGTTTGAACAACCACTATTTTTATATTTTGTTGTTCCATAACGATATAGTCGTGAAACTAATGGTTGGTGTAGTTAAAATCACCAAATTAAGCAAATTATTACAATTAATCTAGTTATGGCAACTATATAGTAAAATCCTCAACCTTACTAATATTGCATGTAAAGTCGAGCTTTACTCCTGTAGTTAGGGAGCAAAACTGAATTTTACTCCCTAGGGAATAAAATGCAATTTTTCTCCCATAACTCCAAGGAGTAAAACTCGACCTCTAATTGCCTTTCACACCAAGGGAGTAAAACTACGTTTTATTCCCTTGGTGCGAAATATACTATATTCTTCTTTTTTGAAACTGAGTGTCATGCTGATAATTTCGTGCAGGTTATGTTGAATTATTGCAATCGTTGCAAAAACTTTAGTAATGAAGGCAAAATGCATTTTGTCAAATTTTTCGCAAGAAATTTCTCTCAGTGTACATTGTCATCGCAGAAACCGTAATTTATGGTTGTTAATCAGTAAAATTTGACATGCTTTGAGTGGATTCAACCATTTTTTTTTAGTTAAAAGGGTTAGATTTAGAGTTGTTCAACTCTAATCGAGTTACATCAGTTCGCAAATGTAAAGGTCTAGCCTTTCAACTCTCTTTTAAAGTCTATTGTGAATGAAGAATATTAACTGCACTCTTAAAACAATAATTTCATCATGAAAGAAATCGTTTCATAATGGAAGGATTTTACGCTCAATATATCGATAAAACAAAATCCTTTCGTAATAAAAGGAATAGTTTTAATACAAAACTAATACCTATTCAGTTTAAAAATATAATTTAAGTTAGATTAAGAAAAACGGATTTTCACAAAATTACTGTCTTTTCACGTAACGTGAAGATGTTTAAGAGTGTGAAAAGATCAGTTTCACTCTAGCTGGTTTTAATCGGATCTACTCTAAACAACTTAAAATTGGAGTTGCAACAACTTTTGGCCATCTTTTAACTCCAGTATCGAGTTGCTCCAATTCAAAAGTTTTTTCTCAGCATGCAAGCATATTGTTGTGCTTTATCCATCCATAAAAATAGTTGTAATATTCATATTTTACAGTTAATCTTTAAAACTTTAAGGGATACTTTTGTTAATTTTGACGAACTGAATTGAATTATTATTGCAAAACGCATGTTCGAAATATTCATGTCATTATATACACCTTCTTCAGGAATTAATCCATAAAACCACTTGCATAAATTTACAAATAAATCCAACCCTAATGTTGCGGTTTACTATAGGGATACTTTAGGCTCACGAGTGACTAAATGTCCCGCAGTCCTCGCCGTTTTGTCCGACGATTTAGGGATGTCTTGGGGTGAAGGAGGACGCCGGGCTTTACACTTAATAGCGCCACTTGAATAAGTAATTTGCATTCAGCGCTACGAGATTTCCTTGGCAATGAGTCATAAACGTTGTGAGGACAACAGGGTATTGCCCCCGAGCTCTCTGAGGGTTTCATAATATTTTAGGGGAGGACGTCTCGGAGGAATTGTTTATAAGGGCACTATAGAGATGAAGTGACGAGATGAAGCCTTGATTCTTTTCGGACATTTCAGCTGAGTAGTTCAGATGAGAGGTTAATTAATCAAATTCACGTTTAGTGTTTGTAAACTATAATTGTTTTATTTAATTTTAGCGCCATCTTATTAAACCTAACTTTCAACACAATTATGTCATCTTTCTGTAATTTTGAATTCAAACGTATACTAGCTTTAGATGTTTTCATAATAACAAAACTAGTACCAAAAGTTTAGAGTGCATCCTTGACTAATCCATCATTAATTTTTATAATGAGTTGCATCTTTTCACATTTTCCAAATCTCAACGCAAACATGTACCTATTTTTCTATTTTTGCAATTGGACGTTATGTTGAGAAGACAGAATCTGAAGATGTCTATGAAAATGGTTTCCCGAAGAAGGCAAAATTCGCAGCCGTCTCAATTCTTTTTTGACCAAGACTAAAGTTTTACGTATCAGACGACAAAGCAACCGACGACTATTTTTATACCCATTTCAATTCAGACAAATAAAGTGCGACGGAAATAACGCGTGTCAGAATCCGTATAAGACGCTACACTCGGTTTCCTATACGGATTCTTCAACTAATTTTCCTTTGTGTGTTCGTACACGTGGTTCCTGTTCGGCTCTTCCTCTTCGTTTTTTTGCCAACTCAACGGCAAATACAGACAGCTTTATCGCCCAACTAATAAAACTAATTATTGATCAGCATTTGGACAATTGCGTGTTTATTGCCTTGCCCCCGATACCGGCCAAAAGAAACGCCCCCATACGTCTTTGTTTCCCATTAAATTGCTCGTGCACGTAATTCTCGCGATCGAAATAAATTTTACTTTCGGCTTATATAAATTGTAGTCTATGAGCTGACGGCGCAGTAAACCGGTGAAAAAGATATAATGGCTAAAGAGGTGAGGAATAGAGTGAATTTTCAAAGAAAGCTGAAACATATGGCATATCTGTTTGGTACATGAACAAGTAAAAATTGCACTTATTTGGAAAAGTGGGCTGCTCATAACGTGTTTCAAATCACGAACGAAAAATGGTCACCCGAGTAAATGGCCTCTGGGACGTCCTATCATAATTAGACTACAGGTTAATTAAGATAATTTATAGTAACTGCGCTGAAAATGCGGCATTGTGTAATAACGTGGACTTAACTGCATATTGTATTACGCGTTACATAAAACGTCGTTATTCAGCGGATATGTGTAACCCTAGATGGGACGTTTTTACACGCGGCACGATCGAAGGACGAATAAGGCTTGATGTTAAGAAAAATGGTCATGCGGTGAAGACCGAGGGTCGACTTATTTCCGAATGTCTTGTTTTATTTGTCAAACCACAATTACAAATCTTACAAATGTTACCTTCTATTAACAATGAAAGTCCTAAATGTCTTACATTCCAGACTCTTTCAACTCTAGAAGAACATGAAAAAGACAACAATTCCACTTTCATTGAAAATAAATCAATAATATAATTTAGAAACAGTCATTCATTTAAGGGTTTCGGCATATTTTATGTATGGAAGACTGCAATTCGATAACCACATTCATTACACTTCAAGAATTCACATAATCTTACCCGTGTTTTGAGTTCCCAAGAATTCCTAAGAAATTGGTCAAAATTCTTAAAATTTCCTAAGAATCCCTAAAAAA
>JABFPB010004889.1:0-14139 GCA_022817645.1 Ceratoteleas bidentatus
TTTGTTAGTTTTGTTAGTTTTGTTAGTTTTGTTAGTTTTGTTAGTTCCGTTAGTTTCGTTAGTTTCGTTAGTTTCGTCATATTTTCTTTATATTTTCTTCCGCGCGGGCAATTACTAGTCCTCTGAATCCGTCGCCAAAAGGACTCGGGCGCAAAACTCAATCTTCATTTTGGTCACCGGACCGGTTTTCACGACTGTCGAATGACCGATTGCGCAAGATTGTCTCGCACGTAACGCGCGAGTTACATAAAAAGAAAACAATCGGAACCGCGCGTCGCCAGCGGAAAACCACTTAACGAACGATTAATCGGCCACAAAAAGCGTCGAATTTCGTCGGACGAACGAGGAAGCGCGGCTTCGGGAATGCGCCGCAGCTGCGCGCGGACGCAACGCTCGCATTGTTCCGCGCGCGGAATGTAGAAAGTAAAGTGGCTTGAGTAATCGGCGAGGATGGGTCGGCCGCGAGTGGATGATCCGCGCGCGGAAAGGTCACCCGGGGACGGTGCATTTTACACGGCCAGTTACCCGCGCGCCCACGCGGAATGCATGAACGCGCGCGACGATTATTCATACCCACACGACAGATATTTGTCCCTAAATGATTCAGATTTGTTGCGCAAACGCGGCTTATCGCTGATTATTAATTACGCGCGCGCGTGTGGGATTCCAAGGAAAATGGATCGACTTTAATTACGTAGGAGACTCGTTCTTGGGAAATTTCCGACAAAGGGGAAGTCAATTCAAATACATTTCTTGTCTTGCCTTCATAGAAATACATTTTTTCGTCCCTGTATGTGGGGCGAAAAGTGGTTCTTTTTCGCCCATCGCAAAATGGAGATAAGAAACCTAGGGCGGAAAATGAAGAACTTTGCTCCCTCTACAGAGACTAAAAGCTAATTTTTTATCAGGTAATGAAAGGACTTTATTCGCACCTTGGATAAAAAAACCTACTTTGCGCCCTTGGTACGAAATAGACTATATTCGGCGCTGTTTTTTGGGGTTTCTTATCCTTGGTTTCTTTCTGCTGCGCGACGAAAAGAATCGGCGACTAAGCCGGCGAAAACGAAAGTCGACTTGGCGTATCGCGCGCTGAAAAAATTGCCGACTACAACTCGGGTTACAGCCGGAGCATCGCGCGATGCGAGTCAAGCGGCTTTTTTGCGGTATTGTGACGGACTATCAAGATAGGGAGAGACTTTATGATTTGTTATTAAGATTCGAGATTCTACAGCGCGAGATTCTGCACCGGAGATAGCCGTCATTGTAGCCTCAGACGCTCCGTCCGCGGCGATACATATTTACGAACAATGACTCACTTTTTCGCGGCCCGGCGCGAAACGCCGGTTTCGCGCGGCTTACGGGAAACCCGGCCGATTTACCCAGTTTGGCTCATTAATTGCGATTCATAATTCAATTGCATTGTGCGCGATAATTAAAATGATAATTCCGCGCGATTCAATTCAAAGTCACGTCGCTCAATGAAATGTGAGCTGATTTAGTTCCAGGGTTGCGAAAAATGCGTATCCTCGAGACGAAGAATAAAATTGTCTATTCTCCGTTCCAACTGCATCAGAAAAAGTGTTTAACTGCGACGTTGATTTTTACTCGCTAATTAATAGGGATTATGAGCGAGTCGGCGGAAACTAGTGGAAATGAAACGAGACGAATAATTCCCGTTTCTGTCCTTACGGATATTAAAAACGCCATTTAAAACAAGAATTTTTCCGTCCAATTGTGCAGATCGGTTATCGCCGGAACTTAACCTTCACCGCCGATTTTATCGCAAAAGTTGGTCTAATAGACACATTCACATGCCATAGACCGCGACGGATTAAATATCCGGAAAACCGGCTAACCGATCGAGGGGTACCAATAATTGTTGAAAAAGCTCTCTTAATTGGCAATTGTCAATTAGTTGCAGAGAAAATCACCGGTATTTCTTCGTAAAAACGAAAAGTCGCCGATCAAGAAAACGAGTGGTTGCGCAACCTGGCGCAGAAACCCATTACGAAAGTGTCGTCGTCCGGACGTCGCCCGGGGAATAAATTTCGGCCGCAAAACGCGACGAAAAATGCTAAGCATCGGAAGTTTATCGCGAACGCCTTTGCTCCCTTCCTTTGTGAATTGGCGAACAGAAACACGGAAATATAAAGCTGCCAGATCGCACTATTTATGTACGAAAAGAGCCGCGCAAATGCGTTTATGTTTTATTTACGGTTAATCGTGGCCGCGGCTCGAAAGATGCTAGGACAGCACAATTATACGTATTTAGCCAAACCCGTTTGACCGGACTGCGCGCGAACGACGCGAGTTTTCTCCCGTCGCTTGTCGATAAATGCCGCGCGCTGCTCGCCGAGCGAAATTAGAAATCCATACGAAGGTTTACCCGAACGCTTGAACTTGAAAGCAATTCTTCGAATGCTTCACCAGATCGGTCGGATTTGACAAAATGCAGACGAAAATGGCTGCTAGAAACATATTCGTGTAACAAAGTCAGAAACGTAAACGAGGAACGAAACTTTTTCTCCCCGGAAACGTGACAAATTGAATAAGCAGCGACGCTTTTTGCACGCTGCGATGCCGGTTAACGTGTGGCAGATTGCATTATGCATGGCTGACGTTTTTGCGGGAATCGAATTCGCGATTTCCACAAAATCAATGTTAATGAAAGATTTGCACATATTAAGAATCGGCACGTGGATAATGAGACAAGTTGTTGATGGGCTAACTTTCTCGATTACAGTTCTTTTGGGAGAATGTTAAAGAAAATGGAGGAGAACTGAGGGGAAATGTTATTGCACTTTCCCTTTTGCGATTTAAATGTACAGGAATTGAGTAGCCGGAATAAAGATTATAATGCCAGCGATATTTAGTCAAGTTAATGAACGTTGTCCATCCATTGTAACGAGTCGGTAGCGATAACGCCAATCCAGCACGAATAGGTGGATTCGAATGCCATGGCTGTGATAATTAGATTTCATTTCGTAATAAGCATCGCATAAACTTTTCTCGGTAGAATACCAAGTACCAAAATCGATGGCAAAAAAGTGGTAACAATGTCTGGTGTTCGAAAGTGGGAGTGTAAAAGTCAGTCGCTCGGGTCGACTTCGAAACCATTTCTTACACCGCATTTTTTGTTAATTTGAAGTGTCGGGGAGGCGCAAAAAGAACGCTCTTTAACGAGATGTTTTGAGCATAGGTCATGGCTCTCAAAGCGGCGACGATCGGTCAAGTTTTTGCTAGACAAAAGGGCAATCACGTATCATTGACTCGCTGTCAAACACAATTAATAACTCATACTTTCTCATGCTTTTTTTCCAGAATGTATTCAATTTTCGCAACAAACAACTTGAATAATCAAAACAACGATTCTGGCAATAAATTATCTCCCGTAAAGATAAACTATATATCCTAACAGACAAATCGACTAAATTTCGTAGATTCGACGCCGAATCTACATTGAATCCTCGTTCGAATATTCATCCACGTATATTCCACGTGGATTCCCTGTTTTATGTCTATTAGGGTGGATTTAGGTAAATTTCCCTACATTTTTGTAATCTCGATGTTTCTTATCTCGTTCAAAAGAAAATATTGTAACTTCAAAAAACTTCTATCATTCGGTATATGGTAAATTAACATTATTTAAATCACCAAGTAAAATTTGCTATATCATCTTCGAAAACTTCTTCGAAGTTACATTAATTTGTTTCAAAGGAGATAAGATATGTTGAAACTTTAATATGGTGTGGCAAAATTATTATTAGTATGAAACTTAAAGCTATTTAAGTTGCAGGAAAATGTGAAAATGTTAGCTATTTACATATATCAACGATAACAGTTAGATTTGAGTGTACCCACTTAAACTTCGGTTACCAACAAAAGTTGCAAAGGCAGAAAGACTACTAGAAGGTTTTTTGCTTCAAACTAACACTACGACCATTAAATTAGGCCTGAAGTGGAATTCACCACTCGGGTGACGCTTCTTCAGCCTTATTATCACTATTTCTGCGTACCATCTTACTCGCTTTTAGCAAGACAATTCAAATTTCACAAAGAGCGAATGCATCATGTCGGATTATGAACGGAAATGCTCGAGAGCGAATGGGAATCTGTAATTCAATATAGATTGTTCAACGAAATTCACCGGGAACTGCACAATTGTTTTACGTGAAATAATGTCAATGAATTGATATTGTTGAGGAATCAATAAATTATTTATTAATTAGTCAGTGAAATCGGCAGGCAAAATGCGAATAGTAATTATAGTCAAATATAAAGTTAATTACAATTCGGGTCGAATTGAATTTGGTTTAATTAATTGAATTACATATTGATTCCATTCATTGCTTTTAAGGGAATATTATGTTGGAATACGTTTTTAGTCTATATTTAGAGCAAATTGATAGTTTTATTCAGCAATTACTTCATTCGCTTTAAGTTTAGACGTTTCGAAGAATTTGAATTATTTCCGATACATGTCGGTAATCGTGACACGATAATGTAACCCTGAAACTTTAACGCCTGATTATTCCAACTTTCGAATAATCAAAGTACACAAATCATGTTACAAAGAGGAAGTAAATTTTACTGCGAATGATAAAAATAAGAACGAAAATCATTCTTTGCAATAGTAATTACTATGAATTTGTTTATTACAAATAAATATTATTATTATCAATGTACTTTTGTCTATTTTAATTAATTATTTGCATCAGTTAAATATTTAAACCATTCAAAACTTTTTTTTGAAAATTCAAGTGCATAATTTAGTAATTTAACTTGCACTGAATTTTAAAATACAATCGTATTGTCTCAAGTTGTTTAAAAGAATAAAACAGACCTTCTTTGTCGAGATTCCACAAAACCGTGAAAATATAGAAAACGCGTAGGATAATGTAGGCAACTTTGTCTGCAGCGTCATGACTTTTCACTACGACTTTCTTCCTTTTATAACCCTTATAAATCATACAAGACACAGACCAAGATATTCGCACGTGAATTTATTGCTCTCGAATCGCTTGGGCGATACACTTTAATTTCAGTTTCAGTAATTTCCCTCTCGAACGTGTCTCCCGTAAAATATTGCACGTAAAAGTGTTAAAAATAAAAAAACCTTCTGCTGTCTGTAATACAGAAATTATGCAAATGCCGACGCTATTTATGTTTGCCAATCGCGAGGCTCCTTTGTCGGGAAACGAATTTCCAATTGGCCGTTTAAAATGGTAATTCGTAGGCATATAAATTTCCGAGGGATCGCCACAAACAATACAAAGCCCTCTATTTCTCTTTCGGGGAATTTTCCGGGGCTGAAAATCCGCCGCGACGGTTTATCCCGGCGTCGTGTTTGACTTGCCGTAGTGACAATGAAATTCAATTATATTATCTCCGACCTGAAATAATAACGGACGAGCAATTAGCGACATTACATTGAACGTTCAAAATGACTGGCTGACGCGCTAATTAGTTTAAGTAACGTGAAGTGCATTAAAAGCTAATGAGATGATATCTAAAAATCGTACACACGTAGTAATACGTAAAATCGATACATGCTGCCTAGCTTGCGGAAACTCGTTGGTATTCCGCGGTGCATTTCTTAACAAACGCCGCCGCAGGAGCGTTTACCGGAATTTTTTTCGCGCGAACAAAAAATGGCGCCTTTCGCGGAAATACGTTTCGGCACTTTTCATTTCCTCGGCATTCCTGCGACCAACGCCCAAGATCGCGAAGAATGTTACGGATTTTCTTTCAGATGGCGCAGACATTTCACCGGAAACCGTAATTACAATAATGCCGATTTCGCAGCGTGACGCTGTCACGTAATTTTTACATGCAATTCCGTGAAATAGTAATTCCGTAATAAATAAGGAACGCGGAAATATCTGCGGAATTCGCGCGATGCGCATTTCAGCGGCAGGCACATGTCCCACGGTGCGCGGACATATTTCCATGTGACGTTGATGCGTGTAAATATTAGACGGTGGTTTGATTTTTTCATGCGAGGAGGGAGATTGTGAGAATTATTTTCACCGTAATTTTGTAACCGGCGTAGAATAGGGAATGAAGGCTCGTGATGAAAAACGGTGCAAATAGACAATCAATTCAGAGGATTGGCGAAGGCAAACAGTGACGACATAGAGAACATCAGTCAGATTAGTGCAATTCTATACACATGGCACATTTTGCTGATTCAGACGAACGCATGTACAGTTTGATCTAATTCTGTAATCTGATTCTCACGTCTCTTATTAGCGCAATTTATTTGTGTAAGTTGGTCGTACAGCTTATTTAGAGTTTAAAAATAGTCCGTTGATGATGAGAGGAATTCTGATCATTGTAATCGTAATTGGATTTTCCATTTCCTGAATAATTCTTCTGAAGATAAACTCTGAAGATAATATTCTTATAGTTAAAGGTAAAATAAATAAGTTAAGAGGTTAGAATAGCAGTTATAATAATCGTTGAATACCAACATAACCTACATTGAAACTACTTTACTTTTTTTAGGATACAATTCTATAAATTGCATCAAATTGGAAATAATAGCCAGTAACGAGAAATCATTTTTTCCAAAAATTGTAAGTAATTGTATTATACTGTAAATCAAACTTGACAGTCTAATTGGAAGTCTCCAGTAGAAAAATTCTCATTTCATCTAAATTAATTTCGATACAGATATATATAAACTCTATATATTTGTATCCAAATTAGTACCGTTTCCATTTTAGAAAGTCCAATTAAAACTTTTTAATTTTAATTGATTCTCAGCTCCTGTATTGCTATCGTTGACCTAATTTTTTAGAGTGCATATTTTACTGATTCACTCCAACGCATTTTCAGCTTCTAAATCTGTACTCTGATTCTCACATCTCTTATTAGTAAAATTTCTTTGCTAAGTCAGCCATACCGTTAATCTAAAAAAGTGAACCTTCGATAGTACCATTCAATTTTTTCCTCGTGCAAACTGAATTAAATCGACAAACGCTTCAACGAACCACTGATTTTTAAAACTCATAACTGCAAAACGAAAGTTTACAAACGTGCAAACGTTCGATCCAATCAAGGTAACTTGCAGTTTCTTTAAAGACTTGGCGAAAAACGCTCTTAACGCGGCTCTTCATAATATCAGGGTAGCCAACAAGACAAAAAGCCAATTGTTAATTACTCGCGCTAATATAACAGATCCTAATCCCGTTTACCGAGGTATTTCGCGTAATCCAATTGGACATCATTAAAACGACACCAATTCATAGGTGTTGGTGCAAAGCTGTGAAACAATCGGCCGTAATCTGGTGGCAGGTCGATAAGCGATCAATTCAGCAATACCGAATTTCATCCATTCCGGAATGGATCGTCATTCAGGAAACGCCGGATCGTCATTTGGCATCCTCGGTCGCATTGTTAACGAAGCTCGCAATGTCGGAGGCATCCGAGACACTGCTCCTTTTTTCTCATCAAACACTACTTTGTGTGTCGAGCGCGACAAGAATCCGGAAAAGGGAACGCCGCGTTCTTATCAATTACTGGCAAAAAATGAACACGCGATTCGGTGCGGTGTAAAAATTTTTTGTTAAATTACATCCGGTATTCCACGACGTACTGAGATGCGGATTTATCCGAAATTGCGGATTTATGCGAACGCTTTAGGTGGTGTATTTTTAACATTCTGTATATAAAATTAGATATTTATTCTAATTTCTATTTTATTTTACAATTCTGAGTTGAAAGTTACACTTCGGGGAGTAATCTTACAACAGCTTTGGGTAACTTCATTACAGATACATGCGAACGGGACTTAAAGCCCGGTTTCTAGTCTTGTTAAAGTAATATCTATAAAAGAATGTTTTATAAGTTTATTTTAATTCTCAAAATAGTACTGGCAGTTCTAGGATTTTGTTTATAAATGTTTATAAATGTTCTCATTAAGTTAGAATAAATATATTTTCATTTTGTTTTCAATTTTTTTCTACTCAAATCTGGTGCAAAGTTACTAAAATGATTTTAATTATTTCTCTTTCTAATATATTACAAACATATTTAAATCTATAATTAGCTAAATTAAACAAATGAAAAAATCAAAACATAACCTATGTATTTCAACGGTACAGCGTTCTTAAAAATAAGTGCCATATTCAAACGAAACAGACAATGCCTCTATTATTCAGACGCAAATTAATACTGACGGCTTTAATAAATTAACTTTCTGAAACTGTCTGTGACAGGATCTGAGACTATGCCTTATGTGCGTGTTTACCACCAATGACAGAGCATTATTTGGAGCTGGCAGCCGATTGACTAGTAATGTCTGAACACTGCCGATCACTGCTCGACACACCGATGGCATGTGTCACGCCCTAAATGGCCCACGCATTGCTTGTAATATCGTATCCCACTGATTGCAATGGTCTGTCAATAAGAACAACTATATTCAGTAATATTGCTTAGCAGTAAGACGAAATCTCTATTGTCTGGATTCTGATTGTTCTGAATAATTGTTCTAAAGAGATTTGCTGTGTGTTATATATATAATTTATTAATATTATAACGTAATCAAAGAATTACTATTAATAATTAATATGAAATATTATTACATTTATTATGCTACACATTATTAATTAATCATGTCACATTATCAGCAATAACTTTGAGGACAATAACATTTTCCATTGTAAATATACGTTGCCTCGACAAACATCCATTATATGCACATTATGTATGTTAGATTTAATTGCGGTAACAATTCGTAATCAAATTATTCCCATAAATCGGTTTAGTAACAGAAACACGAATTTAATCAAAATATCATACTTTTAAATGTAAACTAAAACTAATAGTTCAATGTTAACTGATAGTAACAGGTCGAAGTTGAAATTAATATTTTATTTTCATATTAACGCTTGTAGTCCTTGATCAATTTAATATAATATTAAGAGTCTCGTTAAATACATAATTACGACTTTCACGTCAAGGACAGTATACCAAACTCATAATTTATGCATCGTCGCCATAATAAAGTTTTGAATTCAATCTGACATAAATATGTCTTTGCCCAAAATGAAATACGCTTCGCCATTCGTATAGTGCCATCACTAAAAATGAATTCAATATAAATTAGTTATGAAGTAATAACTGTTATCATTGTATTTATCAGTTTCCTGACATATGTCACGTTTTGAATTGTGATTGGTCGCCCTATCGAACGCTGAATATCACGAGGAACGGCGAAGCATAATCCGAAATATAAAAATGCAAGACTCAATTATTTTTTAAATGAGATCTTCGAGAACGGATATTTAACATTTATTTTTTAGTGACATTCTATCGTATTTACAATTTAAAGCTCGTTTTATCCCATTATTTCGAGATTTTTTTTAGAACCAATGCAAAATATGTGAAATTCTAAAAAATTAATTAATAACTGGATATCAAAATTTAATGAAATTCCGCGCAGTGACCCGTATCGAGTCTGTAGTGTACTGAATATTACGTCTTTACTGAAAACGGAATATTTGATACAGTTTTACACGAAAACAAATTTTATAAATTTGTGGTATCAAATATTATAAATTTATGAAAGTTGAAATTTAGTAACGATTTAAAAAGTAACATGTAAATACATCTTTTACAATAATCACTATTGGGACTAGTAGAATAGGTGAATTAAAGAAGACTAGTTTTTAAGCCAATAAAAAAGTTATGAACTCATTTTTAAATTCAATTAAGCAACGAAGTAAATGCATTTTAAGTTGTTATATCCATTCAAATACACTTTGTTCGTTAATTAATGTGGAAATAGTTATTTTAACGAATATTGCTTGTCCCGGATAAACGAAACATTTTTTCATTAAGAATATTAAAAACTTTTTTAATATTCTTTTTTTAATATAAGCAACGAAAGTTTTTGCGAAGAAAGTATTAGAAACAAAAAAAGGAAAGTTGTCGAAACTACTTTTTTCAGTTGGTTGAGTTCGTTTCATATCGAACTATCCAACTGATTTCGATACGTGAGTGTTCTATATAATAAGCAAAACATATTCAGCTAAAGCTGGAAACTTTGAAACTTAATTTTTTTCAAATTGTCGTGCCCCTTAATCGAAAAACATAAGGAATTTTCTGAAATTAAAAAAAAACGTTGTATTCTGCGAAATTGTTTTTGAAATGTTATAAACAAAATATCCATAATTAATCATTATGCATAAAAAGTGACTTACAAACAAATGAGAATTTTATGAAACTTTAAAGTGTCATGATTTAACTTGCCAAATTTTCAGGCAATGCCTGCACATACGAATGCAAGATATTCAACGCTAAAGTTGCACTGAAACACATAATTTTTCAGCAATTTTAACATTAAAGAAGTTAGTCCGTCTATAACGTTAGTCAGAACAATAACTGATCAAATCAACTACTCTTACCACGAAAAAATTAAAATAATAATAAACAAAGTATCCTAAAGATCTTGAAAGATCTTCTTTTCACAATGTCAATATTATTTAGAAAAAATACTTTTATTTTCCAATCCATTATTTTGAAAATATGGTCGAAATATTTCTCCGCAAAAAGATCGATAAGGTATATATTTCTTTGAAAAAATTACACGTATATTGTCTCAATTTTGCTAACAATAGTTTTTTTTAAACCTTTCACTGCATTTTTACATACTTTTTTGGTTGATTACAAGTTTCTTCATAAGAGCCCTTGTTAAAATTGTACTTTACGAAATTAATTCTGTGGTTTTGAGGAAAAACCAGTTAAGTAACTTTTTTGTGACTTTGAGATATTTGCGTTTAAAGTTTCAAAAGTAAGTTTTTGCATTTCTATAGAAATCTTCTATATTTCTATTGGATACTCTTTCAAATGAAAAATAAAGGTAAAATGTAATGTTTAAGTTACCAAAATTAAATTTAAGCTTTCCTATGTATTTTGATTGGATACTTAACTGGTTATTCCTCAAAACGGTACATTTAAATGGTTTTTCCTCTAAAATGACACTTCACTGGTTACGTTTTGTCCATATGCATAAATGCATATTTTCATTTAATGCATATTCCGAAATGAAAATATGCATTAAAATATATTAATTTCCGCTGTAACTAAATTTGTCTAAAAAAGTGACTTAACTGGTTTTTCCTCAAAACCACAGATATAAAGTAGCGTGAAGCATATTTTATGGTTGCCATAAAAATTACAATAAAAGAGAAACGCTGATATTAAACAGCAGTCTTTCCAAAACTTTATAATTTCTTCATCTTTTTCAAAATTAAAACAGTTTTAAAATGTTTAAATAAAAAAATGTTTAACATTTTCACAGTTTACTAAAATTTTCATTTTTTAAGAATTTAACCCTTTAACTACGGATGTTGCAATATTGCAACATTTTAAAACTCAGAATTTCCTTAAAAAGAATCATGTACAACATTGTTTTTAGTGTTATTGAAGCTAGAAAAGGGTGAAATAATTAGTTCAAATTGAAACTGTTAATACAATTTATAAAATACGCTACTTTTAATGCTCGAAATGAAGTTTCATTTCTACGTTCATTAAATTTCAGACGCCTAATCATTTTACAGATACATTAAAATTACAGACATTTTAACAGTAAATGTAAAAGCTAAAATATGCTCATTTTTATGCTCAGAGTGTTTCTAAAAGTTATTAACAAAATTTTTTGTATGATTATATATTCACAGTTTATAAAAATAATTATTTCTCATTGCTGAATTTTAACAAATATTGTTATAAACATATCCGAGTTATAAACGCCTGCCATATTCATTAAATAAGTAGAACCTAACAACCAAAGTGCTTTAATGAAGTCACATATTCAATGTAACAAAATTTCTTTTGTAAATCCGAGGATTCATTTGTAAACATGCAGGATATTCTCATGATCCGTCGTTTGCCTCGTGCGAGAGGATGGGGTGAAGGGAAAGTTAATTAACGAAACGACTCCTTTTTTTCTTTCCTTCGTTAACTTGCCGTAGAGCAACAACACAATTGGAATGTAACTAGCAGTTTTGCACATAACAAAATTGAGCTGTTCGCCGGGTGGAATACAATTTTCGAAGCCGATTTCCGGCTTTAATTGCGCGTTCGCGCGGACTCCTTTGTGCCGTTTTAATTGATATCAATTGCGAAGCGCTTCGCGATTCGAGCATCATTTGTCGGCAGGATTTCGTTTCGGCGACTGTTTGTCTCGGATGAAGTTCGTCGACTTGTTTGATTCGACATTTTATCTACGTGGAATCAACGTTGACGGGGTGACGATGAGCAAAACACGGGATATACGAGACAATTTCTTTTGACTGCGAAAATCGATGAAATGTTAGAATTGCCTTATATCGTTAAAAAAATTATTTTTAACAAAGTCGATTTTCAAACTGCAAATTAAATATTTCATTTGAATATCAGAATTTTATATCTCGGCGTTGTTAGATATAATTTTACATTAAAAATTTGTATTTAACAATTTCGAATAGTATTCACAATTATTTTTCAGCAGGACAATTTGGAACTGAGGCGTTGAAATATGGATTGTTATTTTTTGGGAAACCACTTTTGAAAGGACAATTGTTAATAGAAAAATAATTGCACGTTTTCATCACAGAGGAATGTGATGAAAATTGATATCGAAAACTGGAACGTCAGCCTGATCGATTGCTGTGGCTGATGATTGTTAGGTTAAAAAAGGCTTCTTTTTGCAGTTCCACTGATGATGGCGTACGTGACGAGATACATTTTCGGCACGGACAAGCTTCGCCGTAACGCATTCGAGGTCAGAGGTCTGAACGGCTCGCGTACTGGGGTTATCCACTGCGACGACAGCGCAATCCTGAGTCAGTGGCTGAAATACATCACCGACAACGTCACCGGTTTAACTCACTTACAAGTAAATATCGGCTGTTTGCCTTTGAATTAATCGGGCACGCCGCTGATTGCAGCGTTACGCTGTAACTGATGCATCATGTTGATTTTCATATGCGCTCACGCCAAAGGCTTTTACAACGGCACAAGCTGTTTGTGCAACACCTAAGGTGACTTTTGTCACCTGCTTTGCAAGTTACTGCAATTAAATTAGTATTCGCAATCAACGTTTACATATATACATTATAATGTGAATATGCAGAATTACTAATTATATAAGATGAGTAATTACAAATATTTACCCTATGAAAAAATCCCATATTGGAAAGGTTCTCATATGAGAATCATGAAATTTTTTTATTGGAACCCTATACAAAATTATACGTAATTTATCTCGAATGATAAATCTGAAGAACTGCAGTATACTAAGATGAACTGCATGAGAATGTAATAATTTCTGATAATTATTGACATGATTTTTTGTAAGAGATCTCATGGGAGTTTTTTTATTGGGAAATATATTCTATCATTTGTCATATTCAATAATTACATTTTACATTTGTGCATTCTGGAATCCAGAATGTATTCACATTGCGAAGATATTGCCGTAGCGTATCCACGGGATACAGAATTTGATAAGAAAAATGTGTCTCGGGACAATGTGATGTTACAGTAAATCCATCTACATAATTCAACAAACGTAATGCGGACAACAATCGTTTACAAACAAACGCACTCAGGGCTGCTGAACTGACGCAACTTTGCTTGCAGATGAAACTGTACAACCGCAACTTCGGACCGGGCGAGCGGATCGAGTACATGGGTTGGGTGAACGAGTCCATCAGCAACAGCAACCAGCCCTGGCAAAGTTACAGGCCGCGATTCCTCGCGCTCAAGGGCCCGGATTTGCTGCTGTTCGAGACGCCACCTGTACGTCGTCGGCCGAAAAACGTATCGGCGATTCGATTGGCCGCTAATTGGCCAATCGCATCGGAATGCCACGCACGTCCAATTTCGTCTGCATCAATCGCGGGCAGTTAATTGGTGCAGTCTGGTTGCAACAATTATATACGCTTTCGTTAATTAATAACCGCGAAACGGCGCGTTTTAAAATAACATCTTTTGTTAAAATATGATATTTTAACAAAAGACGTATAATAATAACAAAAATATAAATACAAAGAAAATAATACAACATTATATGTTTTAATTGATGAAATCAGTAATTTAAAAAAAATAAACAAAATATTATTCGTAACATTATCAATGTGGTCA
>JABFPB010004890.1:0-14141 GCA_022817645.1 Ceratoteleas bidentatus
ATTTTTTGTCACTTAAAATAACTGGGAGATTTTTGACAAATGTTTATCGGTCGCAATTTTCTATTACATTGCATTATTAAGACATTAAAAACTTATAAAATACAATTCTATCGTGAACTCTAATAATCTATAATAAAATTTATTTAAAAGAAATAATTTTGCAATACGTTTTCCTAGTAAATAATTGATATTCATATAACTAGTTTATTCATTTGGCAAAATGATTTTCAGATGAAACAAAAATTCACAAGCTGTCAGACAAAATTGCTATGGCTTGTTGTGGTGAATCAGGAGATGCTATCCAATTTTCCGAATATATTGGGAAAAACTTGCAGCTGTACAAAATGCGAAATGGATATGAGTTGTCCCCAAAAGCAGCAGCCTCCTTCACAAGGAAAGTTTTGGCAGATGACTTGAGATCTCGAACACCTCATAATGTCAATCTTTTGATTGCTGGATACGATGAGGAAAAAGGCCCGGAACTTTATTATATAGATTACTTGGCATCTTGTGTCAAAGTTCCTTATGCTTGCCATGGATATGGTGGTCATTTTGCTATCACTGTGTTGGATAGATATCACAATTATAGTGAGTTGAAAACAATTTTTTTTTCTAATCAGACTTAACAATCTTCTGTTACTTTCTTGTTTGATATTATTGAATTGGAAAATGAATTGTTATTATAATGTAGGTGTAAATGATTTGTATGTCTCTTCTTTATTATTAAGGTTTGTAAAATTTGTTTTATAGATGTATCTCAAGAACAAGGTTACGAGGTCCTGAAGAAGTGCGTCCGTGAAATTCAGAAAAGACTGCTGATCAATTTACCCAATTTTAAAGTACAAAAAGTATCAAAGGATGGGATCACTGATTTGCCTCCAATTACAGCAAAGAATTTAGCATTAGAAGATGCTGCCTAATGATTTGATGAATTTATTTTGGTTTTTATACTTGTGCACTGTGAAAATATTCAGGAAAAATAAAATTTGGATTAATGAATAATTGATTGACATTGGTAACACCCTCACTAGCCTTAACTATCCATAAAAAATTTTATGCAATATAATAATTATCATTATTGAATAATTATCATTATTGAATAATTATCATTATTGAAGAAACAATCTAACGTGACATCAAACTTTTGCTTGTCAGAAAAAAATGTTTTTTTTTGTTTTAAATTTGTGTAAAACCACTATTTCATAATTAATTGACATATTCCAGGCAGTCAAAAAGAGAATCATAGTTGAACCCTGTATTATTTTAAAAATAACTGAAAACACAGGAAATATAAAAAGATAATATTTTAGGATATAATTCTCCCATGTACTCTATGTAAAATAAGCCAATTTCAATAATATATTTTGAAAACAACTAAATATTCGAAATTAATGAAATTTTACGCCACTGCTGTGTAAACTTATTCTTCAACATTTATATTTTCAAAAGAATTTAAATAATTTCATTTCACTATGACACTACTTTAATTACTGCACAGTAAATAAGAAATAAAGAAAAAACCGTTCAACTGAAAGAAGTCTTATTTATTTTCAAACGTTATTTATAAATACAATTGCTGCAAAAAATGTTATCTCTTGTATTAAAAAGTTAGTCTTTCATCTGATTAACAAAGTAGTTGTGTTGAAATCATCATTATTTTATATTTGCAAGTTTCTAAAATAACAGTTTTTTAAACATTGTATGGTTCTTACATTAAATTAACATTGTCTAAATATTTACAAATAAAAAGGAAGAGTTAACAGAAAATTTAATTGTACAAAATACAAGATATACAAATCAAGTGCGATAGCAGTCTAACATTTGTTCTTAACTGTTAGCATATGTAAAGTAAAAGTGATAAACTATTATCATCAATTATACATGTAAATCACATTGTACAAGTATTAATTGGCATGGTATTTGATGAATGACTTTTAACCCAGCTTTACTATGTACAGTAGAGCCGCTTAGTTGCAAGCTTTTTAATCCTTATTTTCTCAAACAAAATTGAACTGAAATCGAACTATACTGATACATATGGACGTTAAATTTTGTCTGTCTCATTAAATGCTAAGAAAGGGAAAAATGCGCGCACTCAGTTCTGAATAAATTCATTTTCGAACAATTAAATGAAACGGATCATCAAAAGGAAATTCATACATCAAATACGTGCTATGTTCAGCAGAAGTGAACAAATGTAATTATCATCGAACTTACACAATTTCTATATACACTTTTTCTCTTTTCCTCAAACAAATGGCGTTCTCATCCTGAGAAAAATCAGACGATATAGAAGTTATGTAAGTTCATCCGCGGCAGTATCTTTCTCACTTGCTCATAACCACGGCACACTCACGGACATTTACTCACATCAAAAGTGGAAAATCGTTTCAAAACGTACAGTAGTCGAGAAAGAATAAAATTATATCTATAATTTAAGGGAATAAAAAAGTACCGTCTTACAAAAGTCCAACCTCGGTGCCCGATATGCAAAAACGCACCGTTTCGTCAACGCCAACATATACACACTCTATACGCTGAATAAATACTTCAGGATCACAAAACAATTTTGCGCATTCGAGGCAAAATTGTCTCATTGCTACACAAACGGAACGCGCGTTTGCGTACATTTGCAGGAAGTATATTACACACAAACCGAATGCAACACATCCAACGCCAATGTGCGTTTTTTGTGGCGAACGACGTCCCTAAATCATTTCTCTATTCAGACTCCTAATAATAACAAAAATCGCTTCATAACTCAGACTTCAAGACTTGCAGTTATTTGTCTTTTTTCGAGTTCGTCGTCTTTGAGTTCGTTTCGCTGTTCGCTTTGTCTAAGCTCGTTTCTTTTACATTCTTTTTAGAGGGATGATCTTCGTACCTAAAACAATAAAATAATTGTTATGAACAATATATATAAATATAACCATAAACGGTTTTCAGTAGAATTATTTCAATAGAATTATTACATCGAGAATTATTCTCAGTCTTATATGAGAAAAAATATGAGATGCTTTCACAGGAAATTTCTGTAGTGCCAAAGTTTCAAAGTCCTTGGGCTTCAATATGCATAATGCTATTTCATCGATAATTTGCCAAACTTACGCAAACAGTGCTTTAAGATCTCCTTTGACCAGAGCCAAGGACAATGGAGTTCCTAAACAGGCTGGCACCAAGTACAAGAGAGCAGGTTGCGCATGTTTGAACATGTGCATGATGAGCATCGTCGTGATCAGACCTAAGAAGTACGCGAAGAACGTCGTGTAGAAGTAGATGTTGGATTTGCGGTTCAGACTGCGGTCGAACCTGAGCAGCAGCGCGATGAAGATTCCGGGAATGACGATGTCCCCGAGTCCCAGCATGGCGAAATTGCTTCCAGCCAGACCCTTCTCGAGCAAGTCTTGGGGGAACACAATCTTGATTGGCGCTTCGAACGAATTGGCAACTATTACCATTACGTTTGTACCGAATACCCAGAACACGTCGTAAACGAACAAGCCGACGAGCAAAATGCAACCAGTGACGACATTGTTCAAATGCAGCAACTCAACACCATTGATAGCAAAAGCAATGCCGAAGAGATTGTTCGCTATCCAATGCTGCAAAACAAAAGTTTTATTTACATATAAATAATTATTTAGATACAAATAGATGTTAGTGAAAAGAGTTACGACAGTGATTTTCACTAACATCTAATTTTCTGCACCTAAATGTCATTTGGATGGAGAAAATTAACACTGGTGATACAATGAATGGTTTACTTTGATTTAAATGTATAAGAAATAATTTATAAGAATAATTCATTGTTATAGATGAGAGAAAATTTAATAGATTTAAAGAAAATTTGATAGATTTCACATTTGATAGATATCAAAATTTGATAGAATATTTCGTCTAAATCTGTATCAGAAGTTCCTTCGAAATGGCACTGATGCAGTTTCAAAGTAGAAAGGAGTAGAAATATCAATGTACCTTTTTCATAATATACCAGGTTCCAACGAAAGAACAACAGATGAGACAAACAATGTCATGGGTATTGAATTTGTAGTTGATGATGTCATCCTCATTTTCACTAAATCTTATGTGGTACTGACGCTTGGGAATCGCAGATGGCACTAAGGATGTGACCACAGGACTGGAAAAGAAATTGGTTGATGATGAACATATTGACCAAATCAAAATGGTGTAATTTTGCACTGGTGTTCATGGAGATAATCAGGCAGTATAAATGTGAACGATTAATGAAAGAGGATGATTGTTATGAAAGAAAGTAATTAAATAGATAATTCAATTTAGTGTCAACCCAGGGCCATATTTTCAGTGTCCTCAATTCAAATGAATTATATGCTTTAAACAGCAAAGTATTTTATTATATGATTGCACATTCAAATTAAATCAAGTTACATCATTTGTGAATGTTTCTTGTCATCTTAAATTATCGAAACGGTTTTATCAAATTATTTATTTGCACTCCAACTGATCTGAAGTCCAAAATACCTTATTTGAGATAATAAAGTAATGATAGAATAAAAAACTAGAAGATATATATAGATAGATAAAGACATGACACAGGAAAAAACTAGAAGATATCAGTAAAAGAAAAGTCATCCCATAAATTTTTATAGTGAAGTTTATTGTAATATTAAATTGTATCTATTTTTCGTTAAATTATTTAAATGTGCTTGGAAATTGCTATTAGATAATAATTACGTTTTATTATATATTTTAAAATTATTATCTATAAATTATAATGTATAATTAGATAATAATTATACATATAATTTCAATTTTTACTGTAAATTTTTATTTTTATTTATTATGAAACTCTTCTTATATGACTTTGCTGTAAAATTGAATAAACAAATGATGATGAATTTGAATAACTGTACTAATTTATGTCCTTAAAGAAAAATACATTAAATGTTAAATTATAAGAATACCTTGTAAGATGGCACAAAGCCAAAATTCCCAGGAAGAAGAAATATCCTGTCAATAGCAAGTTAATATACTCCTTGGAGAATATCTGCAGAAAAAAATCATTAAAAAATGCAACATTTGGATCATCACAATTAGATACAAAAAATGAAATTTTCACCTGAAAAAATACATAAAGTCCAAACAAAGTGATGCTGGAAACGAATGGAAACATCGCAGCTTCCTTCTGCGACATTGTGTCTGGTTTTTCTCCACTTGCCTCAAATTGTTTCTGCAACAAACAATTTAAACATTGAATCTTCATCCCTTACATTTAACACACTTTCTCTTTTATTAATTTATTAATTTATACCAACCCTCGTTTTACCCATAACTTTTTATCCTTTTATAAATTCAAAACAAAACTACTTTAAAACAAAAGAACCAAACAAACCCAAGCTTTGTTATGAGTGAGATTACAGCATTCCCAAATAATAAACACTTTGATCTTTCTTACATTACTATCTCCGAAATCGATTTCTTGTTTCCAAAAACAACGATACTGGTCTCATTGTTGCTCAAAATCAAGAAAATGCCTTTATTTTTCCTAACATACAATACAACTTTTACCCATACACGTAAACACATTTTTTACTCGTATTTCGAACTTTCAAAAAAGAAATTATAATAAGAATGGTAATTAATACACAGGGTGAAATCGGTTAAAGGGATAATCATTTAAAGAGGCAAATATTGGAGTCTGGAAAAGATTGAACGGCGATGTTTTGTTACGTGTCAGTCTAACCTGCTGCTCCTTATGGTGACTAACGGACCGAAAGCTGCCGAAAAATATCGGCAGAATGGCCATTATTACGAGGCTGCTGTACGCAATCGCCATCCCCTCAGGGGTGGCGGGAATTCTGCCCGTCGCATTCGCCGTTTCTGTAATGTTTTCCACATTTTCGGCCAGAATGTCATTCACCGCATCTGCCATCTTGAACGTGACGTGTAAGACTGGCGGTTAGTTGGCAGAGTTGATGTCGCTTGCGGGGCAGCGTGTCCGTTGATTGTAGTGAAGTCAGAGCCAGGCAGAGACTGCAACAATCACCTGTCCTCCCACCACTGCAACGATTGAATAGGTTTTTGGTAGGAAGGAAGGAGAGGGAGAGGGGTACCAAAACAACAATTTTTTAAAAGAGGGATTTATATAAGTGTGGTATAAATTGTGATAGGCAAAAATGTATAGAAACCTTACATATTTTAAAGAACAAATGGAATATTGAAACATTTTGAAACATATTTACAGCATTACATATTTTTAATCGAGATCGAGGGCATTTATTTTTTTACGTATTTACGTATAAAGTTGGTTTAAATTTCAATTAACGATAAAATTTCGGGGGAAAAATCTTCCCACGCTTGGGACTCGAACTCGAGCCTTCGAGTTCTAAGTCCAGTATCTTCACCACTAAGCCACGTAACATCTATGTCACGTGGCATCTTCGAAAACTTTAACAAGGTGTGAGATCTCATGTGAGAAATGATTTTCGATGAAATTTAGACTCTCGGCCGCTTTTTGAAGTTGTTAATGCTGGCAACTTTTTATTTTCACATTTTTCAAAGTTTTCCAATAATTAGAAAATGTTTTAAATAAGAACTCAAGTCGAAAAACCGTGATTTGTAGTTTTCGAGGTAGAGAAAATCGTGAAAATCGATAGCAAATTTTGGCTAGGTGTTTCCCACAATCATAGAATCTCGCTCTAGATAGCTTATTAAAAATTGTTCAAGCAAAGTACCTAACTCCGTTGCAGCAGATTTCTCCACCAGAGGCGCCTCCATCGAACTCCTCGCTCTGAACCACTAGCGCCATCTCGGCCGTGATTCTCCAGTCCCGTTTGTCAGTCACCCAGCTGAACCTGTAAGTCATAGTCGGCACCTCCCGCCGCCTTCGTTCGGCAGCCGACGTATCCAAAATAGCCGCCACACCTCGATCTCCAAAACGTCACCTCTCTTCTCTTTTTCCGGCGCCAGTAAAAATGCCCGCCTACCACTCGACGATGACCAACGAGTCCAGCATCGGCAACATGGCCCTGCTGCCGCTGAAAACGCAGTTCCGCGGACCCGCTCCCTTCCAGGACGGCGACGCCCAGGACATCATCGACGAAGCACTGTTCTACTTCCGCGCCAACGTCTTCTTCCGCACCTACGAGATCAAAAGTGAGGCCGACCGGGTACTCATATACATCACCCTGTACATCACCGAGTGCCTAAAGAAACTGCAGAAGTGTGCGAACCGGAATCAGGCGCAAAACGAGATGCTCTCGCTGGCCAAGTCCAAGATCGACATTCCCGGGGAGGCCGGTTTTCCTCTGAATTCGGTCTACGCCAAGCCGACCAGTGCCCATGAGGCAGACCTTATGCGACACTATCTGCAGCAGCTGAGACTCGAAACCGGCAACAGACTGATCTCGCGGGTTTACGGGGAGGATGGCAAGCCGAGCAAGTGGTGGCTGTGTTTCGCCAAGAAGAAGTTCATGGACAAGTCGCTGTCAGGCCCGGGTCAATGAGAATCGGCGTCTTTTGATGCGTGAAACGCAGAAGATGATTTGGGGACAGTCGAGTTGGCTGATTTATGTGTAAGCATGACATTTTGTTCATTTTTTAGTCTTTGCTGGAAATAGTATTAGAAGCTAATGACAGTTTTAATGAGTAGATAGAATAGAAATGTATTTAATTCGGCATTGATATAAATTAAGTGATAATGTTGGATTGAAAATTAACAGTATTCTGCACTATAAAATGTCATAGTACCAGAGTTTGGTATCACCAATAATTCAGTTACTGTATAATGTATAAGAGTAATCTTAATTTCATTTTAAAAAATGTTAATTATAATTAACATTTTTTCTTTGAACCACTAATGTAAACTGTAGTGAATTATCAGTCAATAATGATTCGAATAATTTGTAATAACATGAATTCGCAAATTACTTGATTTTGCGAAACTACAGAGTCAGTTTCCTTTTGTCAGCAGAAGTAACTTTTACAATTTTCAACTTTACGTTTTAACACTAAAATGTAAACAAATTAAAATAACTCTTACTTTTTATTAAGATGAAACTAAATCTAAAAATAATTTAATTCACATTTTTTAGAATGGATTAACTTTAAAGCTGTTGTTTTTCAGTAATATATATAAATAGATGTATTACTAAAACATTTTCCCTTTTCTCAAATGTACATAGCTATATATCAGAGTTCAATAATTAATGAAAACCGAATTTTGCAGGTTTCCTGGAGATCATTGTTTCCAAATTCACCAACGAGGCTGATATGAACTGAAGAGAATCCTGACAGTCCAGAGAAAACTTCCATTTTAGTTTCCATTAGACTAAGATAATTTATAAATATAATCATGTTTCTTGCGTACACAACGTGACCACTTAATTTGTTATTTAATTTATTAGTACCAATGTTTCTTGTATCATGTCTGCATTTTGAATGTAAAAACGTTATTAAGTTATATTCACTGATTGTACATATTTATGAATTATTTTATCGATGGACTAAAATGTGTTTTTATAATAACTGAAGGTGGTTATTGTGCATTTTGATACCTCCGTACTAAACTATCGTATCTACATAAGAATCCCATAGCAGATATTATACTTTGGTTTGGAGGTGTCGATTTATTGATAGACTGTAAATATGTGTCGCTGTGCGTTTATAAAGTGTAAAATTGAAAGCAATTAGAAATTTAAGCACTGAAGTATTATCAAAGTTAATATAATGATTTTGAAGTATAAAATTGTTTCATATGCACCTGAATACTTTGATTTCATTTGTAGAAAATTAGTCAAAATATTATTTCCTTACAAATGGCAATTTGTTTAATATTATGTTAATCGATTAATGTTGAAGCTAATTTTTGAACTCTAAAACGTTTCACTTGATTAAACTTTGTGGGTTTTAATCAATGAATTTTGTATTTAAGTTTGATTGTCAAAACCCATTGTGTATACAACTTGATGAAACATTTATTGAATTAAGTATATTAATAAAATAGATTAATGCATATATGTTCAAACGTATCGATAAGAGTTACTATTTTAAACTATTTCAATATTAAGGATCTATTAAAATTAAATCCAACCAATTTTAAGAATTTATTTTACCCCTGCGATATTTCCTGACCAACCTAATTAATGTCAAAATTATTGCATCTACAGTCACTAAATAATTGATACACTTTTATTTAACTTACTTTAGATTAGGTAACATATTATTTGTGACTTAAACACTTTATCATATTTAGTCTATAAACGAACCTAAATATTATATTGGAGAAATGTTTCGCATTTAAAATGATAAAATGTTAAAACTACAAAAGTCTGAAAATGTTTCTTGCAAAATATTGCAGGCCTTCGCAGATTTAAAACTTTAACAGTGTGGTTTTCTAAAAAGTATATGAAAGTCTAACAATTACTGGTAATGTCTGCAAATGTATTTCGCTAAAAGCCAATGATTGCTTATAAAAATCTAAGAAACGCTGAAAATGTAATTTGAGGACGTCTGCAAAATTGTGTTCTGCAAAATATATGTTCAGACCTTCCCAATAATTATCAGATTTTTAAAGACTTCCCAAAAAGACTCTTCTAAGGTTTTAAACCAGCGAAATTCCTTATAATACATTTGCACCCTTTCGTAGAAATTGTCACTCTACTAGAGTTATGAATTTGCGAAAATCTCTAATAATCTGCAAAATACATTTGCAGATTTGCTCAAGAATTTTCCGCAAATCTCTGAAAAGTCCAGATTTCAGAACTTTCAAAAGCGGTTTTACTGTTTTGGAGAGTATAACAGCGTTTTATAGAATTTTACAGTTTTTCATCATTTTTTAGAGATTACCACTGCTTTTGCACATTTTCAGAGGACTTTACAGAATTCCCTAAATATCAACATTTAAACCCTTCCTCCGCACATGCGCAAACCACTCTCAAACGTCAGACCAAAACTCCTCCAAATCACTTTAACACTTGTTTTTCACTTATCCCATCTTCTTTTATTACATTCCACAATATGATTTTTATCTGAAATGAAAACAGACTAAAAGAATAAAATAGTACAGTGAAAAACCGAGTTGAATGAGTAGCCCCACGCGCAACCACCAACTCTCACGGAGCAGGCGCACCGTAAATTTCTCCGTCATCCCGAAAGGGGCTGTCGCACAGTATGGTTATAACGTTGGTGCGGGCTTCCAGCGGATTGCTGCTCGCCAGACACTCGCTGTCATTGCAACTATTTGTGCGCGCCAGCGAGCCTCGTTCGCGAGCAACTGCGCTGTCTAGTGCTTCCGCGGAACGCCGCCGAATGTCACGTTTTGTACGCGATCACAATGCCACGATCGGGGCCAACAAATAGAAACGTCAGCTGCTGTAATCATGACAGAGCCATCCGAAGAGTGAGTGCCCGCGTGAACCCCGACATTTCATGCCATTTTTCGCGATTCGCCTTATTGAATTGCTATTTTTTGACAAACACTTTTAGTCTGATTGCAGCGAGTAAGTAATCCAGCATTGTCAATGCTCTTTGATGTTTTAGCTACGAGTTCAAAAGGGTTCAAAGGCTTCGGAAATCATTTAATTTTTTAAACACATTTTTTATTGATAATTGACTTTTAATTGGTGTGTCGAGTGAAATGAAATTTGAATTGAAGATTGTAATCGATAATGAGGCGTTTTGAAAAAAGTATCACTATTTGAAAGATTTATTAATCTATTGATTTTTATCAAATCTGTGTAATTGTTCTTGAATAAGAATTAAATTAATGTAGAAAAACAATACAGTTATTTCATAGTTGATGAGATTGAAGATTCTTAAAGAATCTTAATGAAACTATTTTTGTCAATGAAAGGTAGATTTCTGAATGATCTGCGCAAGAGTGGAACGAGTTCGTCGTGGCTTTGCACTCGACGCTTTTAATCAGTCGAAAATAGTTGAAGAATTACATTTTTTAAAGGGATGCTATTAACATATAAGGAATAAGTCACGTTAGAAAACGCGTAATGTGGTTTCTTGTAACAAGGTCCTTAACAAATTCCCATCATATTAAGGAACCATTAATTATTAAAGTATTGAATATTAAAGACCTAATTCAATTATATTGATTACCGGATATAAAACACGGACGGAGATATGTTAACTAAATACATTTTAAAAAGCACGAAATAGCATAGAATTAAAATGCGTTTACGTATAATTTACGAACAACAGTTTGCATGAAAATAAAGTAAAACAACTTTTACTTAATTTTATAATGAACAGCATTTATTTTCAAACCAAAAAATTATCCTAGTCAAATCTTAAAAAAAAAACAAAATCTATTAACTTCAATTCTGGAAGTTTTTTTTGTTAATTCTTAGTATTTTCAAGCATTTCCAGTCAGGGTCAGTTTATTTCTTTTATTCGAGATAATTTGTCCAAATATTGATAAATATATATCACTGTTCTAGTGGTAGCTATTTAGTGAGAGTCAGAGCTCAAGTTATGACTCGGGATGACAGTTCCGGTGGCTGGGTTCCGTTGAGTGGCGGAGGTCTGGCAAACGTGTCTGTTCGAAGAAGACTCAACTCAGGGTCAGGATACTCCACTAGCACTCCCAATGGCACTGGAGTACCGTCGATCACCGTCAACCCTTCCAGCCCTTTTCCAACCCAGACGGCTGCTCCTCAAATTACCAGTACTCGCAATCATGGGTCCACTAGCACTTCGCCTCCGGATGTTTCTAAAAGAAGATACGATTATCTCATTTATGGCAAACGAATCACTGATCAATCGGTCAGTTTATATAATATTGATCAATTAGATGAACTCCGAATTAGCAATAATTGTATCGTACAGTTAATTGTACTTATAGTTACAGTTTCTTATACTTCTATTAAATATAAATTCGCGTTTCCTGGAATTTATATGTAAATTTCTGAAACATTGTAATATTGTATATCATATGAACATTATAGAATATTATTGAATGCTTTATTTCCATTAGGGATATTTTTTAGCAACTTCATTTGGTTTAATGTGCTTTTTTATGCAGGTCGTGTTGAGTTGCACTATCAAGCAAGATTTTGAATACAATAGGGTAATGCCGACTTTTCATCATTGGCGTACCGGTGAGAAGAAATTCGGTTTGACTTTTCAAACTACAGCAGATGCTAGAGCATTTGCTCAAGGTGTTCGATCTGCAGTACAAGAATTATTGGAAGGTAAAACCACCAAATATAAATATATAAAAACACGTCTTAACATTATCTTGATAAATAAACCCCAATTTATAAAATGACTATATGCAGAAATTGCTAATAGTTATTGTTTGTTTTAGGATTTGCAGAGTCAGTCCAATATGGCAATGATATGGACGACGACGTTTTTATGGTAACTATAGAGCAAAAGAAACCATTTTTTTCTATGCAAATATGAACTGACTTCATATAAATGCCCCTATACGTATTCCATTTTTTAGTTTATGCCCCATAAACATTTAGTTTATGTTTATATCTTTATGTTCATTGACATACAAATCTATTATATTGTAAAATGTACTGATATTTATAAAAAGAAATATAGGTCGAGTGTCTGACGACACTCCACTTGTATACCCCAACAAAATATTTGCTTGCATTTTAACTGTGGCTTAGTAATCTTGGGAATGTCGCTGAAATTCGATCGTTCGCCATTCCTTACGTCACCACAAGCTCTCAATAACTCCTCATTGATCATTGATGGTATGGATTCCATTCACCTGTAAGGTTTACCTCCAAGGCAGAAAACTTAGTCCAGTGGTCACCAGTGCTCGATATATTATAGGATACCCTATAATAAATGTTTGGTAAAGAAATTAATTGAAAAGAAATGAATTCCAGTTTATGAATACAAGTCTGTTTTAAAGTGTCAATCTGACTGGAATTGGAAAGAACTGAAAAGACTTTGTGTGTTTGAATAGACCATTCTTTATTTCTTCCCAATAACTGTCCGCCTGGTATCAAGGGCAAAAATTGAATACTTTCCACCCGATGTACAGGGCGAAAAGTTATTACTTCCCTAAGGAAGAAATTAACAACTTTTCGCCCGCCCGAGACGGCGGAAATGAGTACTTTCGCCTTCATGAAAAAGAAATGTTGTTTTACAATTCCATTTGCCTGAATTAAACCTTATTTGCAGACTCTGAATCTCCCCGTGGATCCCACCGAGTCGCGAGCCTCGCCGGACGGTCGCGTCCTCCGAATGACCCCTTATCGCTCCCCGGACTTGAGCGACGCGCAGAAGCAGCCGATTCACTACATCGGCGGCTCGAGCGGCAAGTTACCCTCGATGCACTACGTGTACAACAACTCGGGTGCGGACGGGGCGCAGGAGACCTACCCCTACGTGCAGCTGACGACCCTGAACCACGAGTACCTGTACCCGGTGATCGACGAGAAAAAGAAGGACAAGGAGCGCAGCAACTCGAGCGGTTCGCTGAAAAAGCCGGACATCATCGACTCGCAACCAACGAAAACGTCAGACCACCGCGAGCTGCGGCTGCGCTGCAAACACTGCCACGAGTTGTACGCCGCGCAACAAAACCCCAAGGGCTCCTGCGAGTACGCCCCGGACTGCGTTAAACAGGGCATTGACTACGTGTCCTGCTTCTCGTGCGCCAAGTGCATGCTCTACTACTGCGTTAATGACATTGAGACTGACTTCTCGCAGAATCCTTGCAGGTAGTTCCTTCACTGTTAACCCATGCATATCTATATGTCACCCTGCTTATAGATGTACCGAAATATTAATATTTACACGGAGACAAAAGTTGTCTTAATTATTACTATATTATATAGCATTCCGAGGACGAAGCTTGCGCTCTTAGTATTTGGTACATATATTTTTCATAATTTTCTCATATTATTTTCAGTTGAAATTACTATATTTGTATAGTAAACGAAAATTCTGTTTCTTAAACAAAATATTTTCCACACAAAGTGTCGAACCCGCGATCTTCAGGTTTAGAGCCAGGGACTCTTCACCTTCACCACCGACACTGTTGACATTCGAAGTATTCGACCTTCCTTTTGTTTGAATCAGCGCGACATTTGTTTACAGCATTATTTGACCTTGCGTGAAAGCAGTTTTACTAGGAATTTATCACAATTTACTACAAAATATAGTAGTTTATACTGTTTTGG